>JANHGL010011878.1:0-12698 GCA_024611195.1 Ceyx melanurus | reverse complement strand
CTACTCTGCACTGGTGAGACCCCACCTGGAGTACTGTGTCCAGTTTTGGGCACCCCAATTCAGAAAAGACAGAGATTTGCTGGAGAGAGTCCAGCGCAGGGCTACCAAGATGATGAAGGGAGTGGAGCATCTCCCTTATGGGGAGAAGCTGAGAGAGCTGGGGCTCTTTAGCCTGGAGGAGACTGAGGGGGGACCTCATCAAAGTCTATCAATATGTTAAGGACGAGTATAGAGAGGATGGAGCCAAACTCTTCTCAATGTCATCCAGTGACAGGACACGAGGCAATGGGAGCAAGTTGGAGCACAAGAGGTTTAGGGTAAACACAAGGAAAAACTTTTGCTCAGTAAGGGTGGCAGAGCTCTGGAACAGGCTGCCCTGGGAGGTTGTGGAGTCTCCTTCTCTGGAGACACTCAAGACCTCCCCGAATCTGTTCCTGGGTGACTTGGTCTAGGTGATCCTGCTCTGGCAGGGGAGTTGGAATAGATGATCTTCTAGGTCCCTTCCAACCCCTAACATTCTGTGATTCTGTGAGAAGTTAGAGGAAAACTAGGACATTATAGAATAATGGATGATTAATAGAATGCAGGTGTTGTTGAATAGTATTTTAAGACCATGTGAATGTTTTTATTGTCTCTTGTATAGCCCTTACCATGGCTGGTTTAAAACCCAGTCCAGCTGAGTTAATAATAAATAGAAACATTTTCTATTATATATAAGACATGATGATAGATGGGTATTTTGTTTAGGGGATGCATTTTTTTAATGGTTAACCATTTTTTGGTATAGATCAAGATAAATTGAGGGAAAGGAACCACTTGAGTCTTTCTCAGAATTCTAAAGGCGAACATCTGAAGATAAGAGATTGTGATGACCAGAATATCACTGACCTGTGACATCTCAAGAGGAACTGAAGCAATATGGTAAAAAACAGCTGCAGATTAGTAATGGACTGAGAACTGAATGCTGTGGAAAACATAAAGGACTTGTAAGAATAATACTGATTGCCTAATATTGTATTAAGACTATATATACGAGTTGAATTTTTTAAGTACTTTGCCACTCACTTAGGTGATGGCCTGACTTGAGTTCTTAAATAAAGCAAACCTAGAGTAACTCACAGTTTGGTGAAATCCCTTAACACTGTCCTAAGAGACTGGGGGTTAGATTTGTTAGAGGATGGGGTTTTTGAGGATGAAAAAAAGACTCAAAAAGATGTAGAAAATGAACATGCAGCAACAAGGCAGCAAAAATCATATCCTGGCTGTGGACCGGAGAGTGGAGTTGTTTGACAGGACCCGTGAAAGCAACTCTCTGCTGAAGTGACCCAGCCCAAGGTCCCCTGGTTCTGTGAGCACCTGCTCCTGCCTCCCACCAGTGAACCACTGCAGGTCAGTTAAGCCACACTTTTTATTGTATTGTATTCCATGCATTATGTTCAGGTTTTATAGTATGACAGAGGGAGGGATAAAGATAAATGTTAGACATAAACAAAACCAGAAAGGTCATTTGTAACAGGTCCTGAGAAGGAAAGGCACATAGTAACCACTGAATTCAACAGAATGGAAAACCTGGACAGAGGAAGACGATGCTGAGAAGTGGACGAGGGATAGGGGTTTCAAGTTGGGCAGTGTGGAAGCAGGTTTGACAAACAACCTGCATTTCCCTGCCCATGAAGGTCTGTAGTTCAAATGGGTTCGGGGAACCCCAATTCAACCAAACCACTTCCAAGCTCCTGTTGCTGGAGTCAGTCCAGGATCCCCAACTCGCTCCAGGTGTAGTCAGCACCAAGGGGCAGCACAGGACTCAAAGATCCTTCCTGCAGAGACAGGCTGGTGGAAAGGCAGAAGCTTCCCAACACTGAGGGATTCTGAGCTGTCTCCTGCCTGGCAGCACCAGCTCATAGGAGCACCGTGGCTTGTGGCATCGCTGGTGACCTGTGGATATTGCTGTTTGCTGACATCAAAGACCACAGGGAGGGAAGGCAGGGGCAGAGGGTGGGTACAGCAGCGAAATGGGTGGTTGGCACAGACACTGGCACACGTCTCTGTCAGGTCAGATGCCGGAGGGGTTGTAGCACCTCAAAGGGAAGCAAGAGCAAAACCATGTGCTCTGCCTGACTTTAGGCAGTGATCACCACTTGCGATCCAGTGCCAGGAAGCACGAGGATCCTGCCAGAGCAGCATGAAGGGCTCCAGAGCCAGGCTCAAATGCTGGGATGCTGCTGATGCAGTGACCACAGCATCACAGCACACCCCCCAGGGAGCCACACAAGGGGTACTTCTGGGACCTGTCACATGGTGGAAAACAAGCACAAAACCAAGGCAGAGGATTACGGTGCCTGGCTCATGCTGCTGCTCACATGAGGCAGTGAGGCACACAGCTCTTCCAAGCACCCAGCCTCCCTGTGACAAAGATATGACAGTGTCTTATCTTGGCTTGCAAGAGAGACGGTTCAGCTTCACCTTGGGAACATGAGCAAGGACAGTTCTGTCATCACTTGGCTGTAACAGCCGGCCTTACTTCTGTAAGTAGATGTTGAAGTTTTGCATGTTAAAGAGTGAACGTTTAGCAGCCCAGATTTCTTGAGGCCCTTTTCAAGTTGTTACTTTTCAGTTTATCACTATGACCCTTCCCAGTGCTTCTAAGCCATCCTGAAGGTCACAGCCAGGCTGAAGTAAGGAGCACAAGGACAGCAGTGGGAGGCAGTGGCAGGACTGAGCCCAGTGCCTTTCCTGAGCAGCAGGAGCCAGAGATGGGTCTGCCACCAGGCACAGGTCCCTCCCAAGGCAGGTAGTGGACGCAGGTAGGGGTCTCTCACTCTGCAGTGTGGTGGGGCAGAGATGGAGTTTGGGAGGTTATACTAAAGTCTGTGGGCAGAGGACTGTGTTCTGTCAGCAGCAGGCAGCCCAGAAGCACAGGCAGGTATCAAGGCTTTGCCTTGAGCTGGTGGTCGGGAGGAACAGCTCAGGGTCTCCTTGGCCGAGATCAGGCACAGGGTCTCCTCTCCTGGTTGGGCTGGTCAGAAATGAAGGCTGTAGGAGCTTTTGTCTTTGCCACCATGGACTTTGCACTGGACTCTGGGAGAGGGCTGAGCTGCCTTTTGCCAGGGGCTTCACTCAGTCTGTGGCATAGATTTTAAACTTTAGTCCCCACTGAGAGATAAGCCAGGTCTGGATTTGTCCTCTGGGCAAAAGGCTTTTTATCTGCTTCTGTCCGGCTGCAGCCCCCAGCCAGTTGCTGCTCAGGGCCTGCAGCACCATCTTCCCTGACACAGCCCAGCCCCAGGACACTGCAACATCACAAGACCTTAGGTAGAGGTGCTCTGGGGTCTAACTCAGGCCCTGAAAAGCTTGGGCAAGGTAAGACAGGCAGCAAACTGGACCCAGGCAGTGTCCCACCACCACCACAGTTACCTCTGCATCCGACTGTGGCCACACTGAACTGTGCTACAGGGTCATCATCCAGTGAGGTAACAGCACGACATGAGGGGTTTCCTGCTGCTGTCTGAGGATCCCACGGTGCTGCCAGCACCTGGGGTGTGGAACTGCAAGGAGACCAGTGAGCAGAGCAGTGATACCCTGAGGCAGGACTTCTTTCCAAAGGTTGCAAGGAACAGTGATGAGCATCCAGCGATCAGTAGAGGCAGGCAGTTTTCTAGCATTGAGCCTCAGAGACTGGCAAGGAACAGGTCAACTCAGGCCTTACAATCTGGGGCACTGACTGGAGTTGAGGGAGATGGGGGAGTCTTCCTCTTCAGCTGCAGAAAACCACCCTGGTGCCTGCAAAAGCATGCGATGTCCCCAGTTGCTTAGGCCAGGGCTGCTGCTCTTCTCTCAAGCAGGGCTGTCTCAGCAGTGCGGTCAACACCGAGGGCAGGGAGCAGAGACTGAACGAAGGCCCACAATCCTGTGGTAATGCCAAGCTGGGGTGACCCTCCTCACACAGTTTCTGTCTCTAGGCTCAAAGGCCTCACCATCCTGGTGTCTCCACAGCTGGTGCAGTAAAGCCTCCAAGGTGCCACTGTGGCCCAAACGTTCTCATCTGTGCTCCACGTGAGCTTGTGCAAGGCTCATTGCCCAAGATGCTGCAAAGGATGAACCTGCCATGGGGCTGGTGCTTCTCCAGCACCTCCCTCTGTCCAATAAGGCTTAATCCACAGCATCTCCTCTGGCTTCTGGGAGGAAAGAGGGCATGGTATCCCACAATCACCCTTAACCAACATCCCCCAGCAAGTTCACAGCCGTTGCCAAGTGGAGGGGAGAAGATGAGGTGCAGATCCCCTGTTTTTATGATGGAGTTTGGTGGAAAAATCATTCTCTTCCATCCCATGGCTTGGGAAGAGCACGAAGGGGCACCATGTGTGCCCAGAGCTAATTCAGCCCAAGGGCTATAGCCATGCTCACAGGCAGGTAAACAGTAGGAGGTCATGCCCCACACTCATGCACCGCATGGATGTGCTTAAAAAAAAATATATGGAAATTGTGAGTGTGGGGGGTAGTTCCTGAGACCGCAGAGAAGCGAAGGCCACGTTGAACAGTCAGGGACAGGCGTGCTGGTGTTAGAGCAGTCCTGCCTTAAGGCTGCAAGTGTTCCAGGTACTGCGGCAGCGGGTTCTCCTTGACATATTTCTGAATGTACCAGCATGTCAGGTGAGCTTTCAGGTCCTCCTCCACCACGAAATCCAGGGCTGCCTGCAAGCAATTGGAGATGACAGATAAGTTACAGCCAGCACCCACAGGCTACGTTCTCCTCTTGAAGCCTTACAGGTGTCCAGACTCCTGTGCTCCACATACAGCTGGGGGAAATCATAGAATCATTATAGAATGGCCTAGGTTGGAAGGGACCTTAGAGATCATCTAGTCCAACCTCCCTGTCATGGGCAGGGACACCTCTCAACTAGACCAGGTTACACAAAGCTCTGTCTAACCTGGCCTTGAATACCTCCAGGGATGGGGCAGCCACAACATCTCTGGGCAATTTATTCCAAAGTCTTGCCACCCTCGTACTGAAGAATTTCTTCCTAAGATCTAATCTAAATCTATTCTCATTCAACTTAAACCCATTACCCCTTGTCCTATCAGTTAAAGCTCTTGTAAAAAGTCCTTCCCCAGCCTTTCTGTAGGTTCCCTTCAGGTATTGGAAGGCAGCTATTAGGTCCCCCCGAAGTCTTCTCTTTTCAAAACTGAACAATCCCAGCTCCTGCAGCCTGCCCTCATAGCAAAGGTGCTCCAGCCCCTGGATCATCCTCGTGGCCCTCCTCTGAATGTGCTGACCTCATGTACCCCTTGTACAAGGCAGGTGGAGGGAGAGGGGAGAGCACAGGTGTTCTGCCACAAGGTTCCCAGTTTAACCAATCGTCAAAAGCAGGGCTCAATGGCAGGAAAAGGGCTTATGAGGCCTTGAAGCCTTGAGATGAGAGGATCCAGTTCCCAGGAGAGGTGCTGCACCAGTCCCTGAGAGGTGGGCACGAGGGCTGTTCACAGTGAAGAGGAAAGGGCTGAAGCTGGGCAAGCAGCTGAACACGCTGGCACTCACCCAGCCCCTTGCTGCCAGAAACAGCAGTAAGATCATGGATTTCCATCTGCACCACAAGCCACCCCCATCTCCCATTGGAGCAGGGACGGTTCCCCTGAGACACACATGCAAAGCCAATGAACTGGGGCCTTGCCAAGGGTCTCCAGCCACCATGGGACAGTGACAGCTTCTGCCCCAGAGAGGAAGGGTGGCCGTACCTTTGCAAGGTGCTTGGCTATTCCTCTCCCTCGATAGGCGTCCGGGACTTCCGTGTGCTGCAAGTCCACAATCCGCTTCCCCACGTACTCATAAAGCAGCACCGCCTTGTCGTGGCAACCTGGGGGATGTGAGAGAGGGGTGAGTGAGGTTTGGGATGTCCCTGGCGAGCCCCAGGCTCTCAGCCCACCCTCAGGGTATGGCTACAACAGCCCTTGCATGGCTCCTGGCACTCATGGGAACAGCTGCCACACTGGGTGGTCACACAGTGGAAAAATCTCAGCAAAGACTTTGCTTTTGGTGACACTTGGATGTTCCTGTTTGTCCCCTCCACTACTAGCCGCAAGTAGAGGCAGATCTGCTTGGCTTTCCCAAGCCCTTGGACCTTTTCTGCACAGCCCTGAATGAAGGGCTGATGTGCCAGCACCACAACTTTAGGGAAGGAAAGCAGCTGATGGGCAGGAGTGAGAGGTATTGATGGGAGAGTGAGCAGAAAGAGGAGGGGGGAAGAGTAGGACAAATCTGATCCAGGTAACAGATCCAGGTTCTCTCTACAGTGCAGTTTTTTGTCATGGCATGTAAAACAGGACAAGACTTCTTGTCCTGGTGTCGCAGCATTTGGATGGACACATTTTGAGAAGATGCTGGGAGAGATGAATCCCATGAGCACACAGGAAAGTGCACACAGGCGTGCACAGGGGCTTGCGCACACACATCTACTTGCACGTGCACACACGGTTTCCTGTTGCAACACCCTGACCTTTCACACAGCAGCTCAGTTACAGGAAAATAATATTAGAAACAAAATGTTTCAGCACATATGTAAATCATAGGAGAGCTACTAACACACCCCTGGCCTCATGTTCAGAACCCGAGCTTCTGTCTTCAACTAAAAAAAAAACCCAATCCATTTAATTTCTAAAGGGTTTCTGTATTTAAAAGTGAGTTTCAGGAATGCAAGCTTCCAATCAAAGAGACAAGGTCAATAAAAATGATGGAAACCTTTCCTTGAAGGGCTGTGAAGGGCCACAAGGTTCACCTGCATTTACTATATGCTTTAGCTGAGCTCAATACACTTTATTTTACTGCATTTCAGCTGACAACTCCAGCTCAGTTCCCTGTTTTTGAGAGGCATTAGAAACAAGCATATTTGCATTTTGTGTTTCAAGACAAGCAGCTCAAGTTATTGTTCCTGCTCCTTTTAGGCAGAGACTCAATCCTCATTGGATGGAAACCTTTGCATTTCCAGCCTGAGTTTATTCCTGCTGGTTTCTACCCACTCCTTCTTGTGCCAACATTGTTTTTGGGTGGACGTAATAATTTCTTCCCCTGCCACCCTCCTCAAGTACTTACAGACCTCAGTCCTGCCCCTCTCAGCCTCTAGCTCACCAAAGCCAAGGTCTTTCAGTCTTTCTACAGATCACCCCGCTCTGTGTCAGGACAGAGGGTTTGGGTTGAACTACTGTAGAGGCAGAGGTATCAGGGTCGGGAAGGGGCTGAAGGGGTTCTTGCCTCTTCAACATTACCAAAACAAGTGCAGATTATATCCTATAGCCCCATTTAACAGCCACAAAACAAAAATACCAAAAAACAACAAACAAATGCAGAGAAAAATGGAAAACAGAAACATTTCCCTGTGTGGATTCAGGCACCCCAAAAAAGCCAAGGAAGCAGCTGCAAGCCCAACTCCTCCCCAACATCACAGACTAGTCCTACTCAAGAGAAAGCCCACCTAGGTCAGGGCACAGGCATAGCTGGGTGCTCTCACCCTTGAATCAGAATCAAGACATTCAGAGGTGCTATCAGCAGAGCTGGCAGCACCAAAGCCTGTAAAATACTCTTAAAACGGTGGCTTTCATGTGCTCCAGCCCTTCCACTCTGCTCTCCTCCCAGGCCAAAACTTTCCATAGACACTGCCTGAAGCTTTGGTAAGTTTTAAATGAAATAATTCTCTAAGGATAACAACAAAATATTGAGCTTTTTAAAATGTCACTTTATACATTATATTTATATATACAATACATATATCCCTCTTCCTTTGCTGAGCAAGGCTGGAGGTAGCCAACAACTTGCAAAGAGAGGGGAAGGACCATCTAGTAGAAAGCTTGCTGCTTTCAAAAAAAGCTGCTCTGCACATCCTCTGCACACTGTGCTCACCAGGCCAAAGCCATCAGGAAAAGCAGGGTGATGCAGGCTGTACCCCTAAACCAGGGCTACTCTTGGACTCTCCAGTAGCTCCAGACATAACCTGTATTTTCCCATCAAGAGGCCTCTCCATGACCAGAGGAAGGAGATGGGGGAGCTGCAGGAGGGGCCCAGCCCCACCTTGTTGCAACTCCCAGCCCAAAAGAGAGGCACGCAAGCACAAGCCACATCAAAACATGGCACAAGAGGGATGCCACAAGCTGGCCTCCCACCTGTCTGTCTCATCCCTTTAGACTCTGGGGCAGGGATTTTATCAGCCTGTGCAGACAGAGCTTGGTAAAACAGTCTCAGATGTCAGCTGGCCCGAGCAGTGCCCCATGAGCCTGATGATGGTGTTTGACTCGCAGACTCCCCTGTACAGCACCTCGGCTCCGAGGCGGGTTCGAGCGAGGAAGTCTGAGTCAGTGCAAATTAGCAAGGCAAGAAAGGGGAGCAAGAGGAGCCTGCCATGGAAATGGCAACAATGGCAGTGCAGCTGGTCCCCATCCCTCCCTCCCTTCCGAGGTTTTTCCAAAAGGGCCAGGTCTAAACTTGCTCTCCACGGAGTGTTTCCACCAGAAACAGCAGCACAGATCTTCCACCCAAGCAGGGTGGACAGCTTTGTGCAGCAGATGAGGCATCTCGTGCCACAGGCTCAGCCGCACTCCAGACACAAGTCCTCAGGCTGACAACTCACAAGCCTCAGGGGAACAAGCATCAAGCCCAGCCTCACCCCTGAGCTGAGGAAGGGACATGGCAGGTGTCCAGGAAGACACAGGAACCCTGCTCCAGCCCATCCTTCACTGACACCCTCTCCTGGGGTATGCACAGGCTGGCAAAGGGATGCTGCAGCACTAGCAGCACAGCAGGACCCGGCCCTCCAGCACAAAGCCTTCTCCCCGTCCCTCTGCACCAGCCCCAGTGCACAATACACCGTCGTGCACCCAGGACTGGAGCAGGGTAGGGGCCTGGTGAGGGCTGGCTGCTTGTGGTCTAATTTCTACACTCAGCAGCTTTTGGAGGTAGCCTCTGAGCTCCAACCTCCTTGAAGTACTGCTGCAAAGCCAAGAGCAAGGGGAGAGAGAATGGACACCAGCTCCATTTCCTCCTCTCAGACCCAGGAAAGTAGAGGCAGGCAGCAGCTTGGCTCTCATGGCTGCTGAGCCAGAGGGTGGTTGCCAAAAGCTGCCAAGAGGACGAGATGTCCCAAGGAGCTCATGCGTCCCAGGCCAGAGTGTGCTGCACACCATGGGCTGGCCCCATTTCCCCTGGGAGCCACTGGCACATTACTACGGAGAGAAAACACAAGAGGGTACAACAGACAGGGCCAAGTGCAGCTGGCACAAGCGTGGCGGAGGGGCACTCACAGGAGCGGCGGGAGGTGGCACTCTGGTTTGAAGCAGTTTCCTGTTTAGATCTCGAGATGACTGCGGTGCAGAAGAGCAGGGGTTTCTTGATGCAGTGTCCAGCAGACAGATCCCTTTGGCCCCGCTGCAGTTTTCACCTCCTGGAGACCATCTGCCCCAGCAAGGAGGACAGCACCAAGGCACAACGTGCTTCAGTTTCCCTAGGAAACCCAAGCCTGGGCTCCTGACAAGTAGCTCCTGAGACTCAGATCAGCAGTGGGCAAAGCAGGAGCTTTCAGACACTGGATCCTGTTCAAACCCAGTTGGGGAGGAGCGGGAGGTTTGGGAAGTGTGGCTTGCTGCACCCAAACACTGAATGAAAGGGAGTGTGGGTGTGCAAGAAGTCCACACACCCCTAGGGAAGTGGAGCCACTCGGTGCCTGCAGTGAATCCATCACCTGACTGTAGAGCCTGATGTGTTTGATGGGCATCAGTAAGTCAAGAGGCTGCTGCTAAAAGTGCTGTTCCCCTGCCCCAGCAGCTGTGCCAGCAGCTGGACGGACCAGCCGACTTGTTCAGGGTGGGGTCTCTTTGGATTTCTTGTTTTGACCAGAAATTTTCATCTCAGATCAAAAAAAACCAACCCACAACTATTCTATACGATTCCCACAGAAGCTTTCAGATTTGACAATTTGATGTTTTCCAACATGTTTTCCAGTCTCTCCATGGGGAGGTTTCTGGTCAGCTCATGATGTGAGTTTTATCTTAACTGATTACAAATCCAGTTGGGCTTCTTTCTACCCTCCTCTCAGAGGGATAACAAAGCTTGGCGAGGTCTGGCTATAATCAGCTTTACTTTCAGCTTCTCAATGCTTCTGCATTTGGGATGCAAGGAAAAAGGGAATGTGTTAAAGTGGAACAGCTATTTCTGTCAGTTTTAGGAGCCATGTGCAGCAATGAGGACTTGGAAGAAGGGAAAGATAGGGCAACTCAGGAAACACCAAGGGGATTTCTTCTTTCTAGAGTATGAGGAGGGACACAGAGCAATGCTGAAATCAAAATGCTTTCACAATTAGTTCACAGCTTTTGTGGTGTCTTAGGCCTCTTGCTACAGGGATTTCCACAAAAGTATCACCATGGAAAGTCTTCTACCCAGTGTCACACAACCATTAACTGCCAAGCTGTCAGCACAGACACCACCTATTACTGGAGACAAGCTAAGGCTGTCTCCTTGGTCCATGAGCCTGTTGCACCTACGTTTTCTCAGAACATCACCCACACTCAGCACCCAGCTAAAGTTAGGATCAAGACCTCAGAGACAAGCTGACCCTGGAGCCTACCAGCAAGCTGTAGGTTCAACACAGGGGCTGCTGTTCATCTCTGCCACAGTGCAGTAACACTGGACAAAGATGCTCTCAGACAGACATGTAGGTCACATAGATGCTAAAATTTGTGCTTGGCTCATTTCTCATCATTCCCCTGCATGCGGGATGGAAAAACTGATGGAGCATTCTGCACCAGATGCTCATCATGCCAGGAGTGGGAGCAATGAAGAGAGTAGTGCAGGAAATAAACACCTGGCCATGCACTCCCACAGAGATGGTTATCTACTGACCACCTTCCAGGGCTTGGCTGTTATCAGCCAATGCCTAAGGAGGAGAGATGGATCAGCCACTCCACGTGGAGGTTAGTCAGTCCTGCAGCAGGAACACCGTCACACCAGGACGCTGCTCAGCTCAACTTCCTTACGGGGCTGGTGCTGAACACACAAAACAAGGGTTCAGTCTCCCCAAACAACCAGAAAACCCTACAACCCTGACCAGAGGGATCCACCCACAACCCCAGGGAAGGCCATGGCTTGCCTTAGCTGCAGCACTTCCTTCCTGAAGCAGGTTTGTGTCAATTCCCACACAATTCCCATCACAGGTCCCACAGTTGATTCTCTCATTCTCCAAGTCCATCCCCTCCAAGCCCTACTTACCCCCACTCAGCCACCAAAAGCTACTCATCCGATCTCCCACCATTTGAAATAAGCAGTTGGTGGAATAGTTTTCTCCACACCCAGCACATATGTCTCCTCCTTCCTTGCTCCACCACTGTGGAGCCTCCAGCCTGCCCTTGGTAATTAGTGGTTTTAAGGGAAGGGGAGGGAAGAAAAAAAGGGAGAGAAGAATCTAAAATAAAATCCAGACCATTCTTGTTGTTTTATTGAGAATGCCTCCTACAGTCTGTATCATTTCTAAACTACCAAGTTTTTTTATTTATTTCATTTTAAACAGCAACCACCAATTGCTGCAGGGCAACAAGGGGCTTGTTTCCTCCAGAGTGGTTCTCGGTATGACAACAGACAAGGAAGAGTCACTGGGATTGTTGCATATTTGGGATTTACCATTAAAAGTACTGCTGGAAAGTAATTACTGTGCCAAGAGAAATTGGAATGGCACCTACTTGTTTTGTTCATGCCACCCAAGTGACAGAGTGGTTGGGAGGAGGGGGTCATCACCTCACCAGACCTTCACAGCCCTGATCCCACAGATGCTGATGACAACTTGGCTCTTAAAGAACCAGATGCCAAGCACTCACAGCACCAGGGTCCCCATGGGCCACTCAGATCCCCAAGGAGCTTCCTCACAGGAATCCTACCAGAAAAGCCACCGAGTGACTCCCAAACTACAGAACATCCCCAACATTGACCCTGTGTGGCACCTCTGCACCATCCACAAGCATCTGCTCCTGGGGTACAAGAGCTAGTTCACCCCAAAACGTGCCCGGGCTCCACCACCCCAAGGGAACCAAGAGACCCCTCAATTTCTTGGTTTACGCTTTTAGGGGAGCAGATAGGATGGGGGGCACTAGCAGGAAACAGCAGCAGTGGGTAAGGTACAGAGTGGGTTCAGAAGAGTATTTGGGAAGGGACACGGTGGCAGAGGGGGAGCATAAGGGAAGGTGCTGTGGGAAAAAGGGGCACAGGGGGAGGAAAGGAGGCAAATAGGTGGGAAAGGGGAGAAAAGAGGGAGAAAATAGGAGGAAGGAAAGAGATGAAACGAAGGGGAAAAAAGGGAGGAAAGTGAGGCGGGGAAAGAGAGGAGTTTTATTTACTGGTGAGCTGGGACCCTGCCAGGAAAGTAGACCCGGGGTCAGACAGGAGCAAGGAAGGTACTGATGGAGCACCGAGCCCTCCGGCCCTTACCGTTCAGCCGCACGGTAAACTGCCGCCGCTTCCGATCGTGCTCCACCTGGATGGGGCAGCCTTGCTCCAGGAGGCCGAGAGGTGCCGAGTGCGCCATGGCAGAGCCGGGCCGTACACGGAGCCCTGAGTCCCACCCCGGAACCCCGAGGAGGGCGGTGCCGAAGGGGGTGGCGGGGAGCGGCGGGGCGGGGCCGGGCCGGGTCGGGTCGGGTCGGGCCGAGCGGAGTGGAGTCAGGCCGTGGTGGCG
>JANHGL010011876.1:0-46645 GCA_024611195.1 Ceyx melanurus | reverse complement strand
TTTGAAGAACAGTTGCTACAACTGACTGTATATGCTAGAATTCAAGAGGGAAAGTTGTGCTTGTTTACACACATGTTGTGCTTTGGTTTTGTTTTTTCTTTGGAGCATTCAGAGTTGTGGAAAAGGCAGACTAGAAGTTACCACCTGTCTGTGAAGAAAATTTTAGAAGTTACATAATGTGAAAGACACTTAAAAGGGTATTTCCCTTCTCAACATGGGAAGCTTGTGGGTCAGTAGAACTTCCCCTCACAACCAAGCTGAAATTCTAATGTATCATCAGCACACATATCAGGGTGTACCAGTGAGAAAAACTCAAGGGGAATATTACAGAGAAAGGGGAATATAATATTCAGCTGTTTACAGAACTTCTTTATCCCTTGGGCAGATAGATAGATAGATAGATTGATAGATTGATAGATTGATAGATTGATAGATAGATGATAGATAGATGATAGATAGATAGATAGATAGATAGATAGATAGATAGATAGATAGATAGTTTCTTCATTTCTACTTCAGTTAGGTTTAAAAGATTTATTGAAAGGTTAGCATTTGATTGCTAATACAGAACTTTTTTCTTTTTGTAGAAATAGTCTGCACATTGATGCAAAGGTACAGAGCAGTGCACTCTTATTTCCACAAAGCAGTGTTCCAGTATCTCCTTTCAAGCACCATTGTCTTAACCCAAGTGACAGCTGGTTAAGAAACACTAGCATTCAATAAGATAACCCATGTGCAGTCCTATAGAAGAGCCTTGGAATGTTCAAACCCTTGTGCTTGTCACCATTGGAAGGATTTGTCTTGGTTTCCTTCTGGGATAACAAGGAAAAAGTAGTGACACATTTAGCAGCTGCAGACCTGCTGGCATGTGAGTGCAGGATCTTCCACTGACAGCTCGTCTGTGCTGTTCCCTGGAGAGGGTGTAGACCCTGTTGGCCATGCCATAAGCAACACATTCCTCCTGAGAGCAGACTTGTAGGAATGGTGTCCCCTGTTATAAATACTGGCTGTTCTAGTAACCCTTGTTTGGCTGTTCTTCTGGCACTTTCCCACGTGCACATTTCCATCCCTGCAGCATTCCTGCCAATCTTTGTATTTCTGTTAAGAATCCACAAGAGCTGGCCTGGCTGGATTGTTACAGATGTAGTTTGGGGGGAAGAGCTGGTGTTCAAAAAGAGATGTTCTGCCCCAACCCTGGGAGACTTTGTATATGTGAAGGTTTCCACATGGAAACACATGGATGTAGGTCTGGAAGAATCCCAGCTGTTATTTATGATGCTGCTCTCCCTGATGAAATGCTCCCTTGCCCAGTAGCCTAGTGCATGTCCCTAGAGCTAGAGAGACACCCCTGCCACCACAAGAGAAAGGTTACACAGTGCTATAGGGAGATATAATAGGAATGGGATGGCTTCTACTCTCAGATTGAAACTGGGGTGGGGTTATTTGTGGTCACAGCAAGCAGATGCAAAGCTCCTGAAAAAAAGCATTTCCAGAGACAGACAGACAGGCTGTCTAGTTCTGCTGTCCCTGTTTGTGCCAGCTGATGGCTGGGAACCCAGGCTAGATGTGACTACTGTGTGGGCTACTCATGACACTCTGAGCTGATGGTAGCTATAGAGAGTTGCTCTGGGACCATCACAGTCAGATGCTCAGGTTGAACTTTGGCATGGTCTTTGTGACCAGCTTCACCCCTGCCCAGAGCAATGGGGATCAGACCAACCACTTCTTAGCCAGGAAGGGGCTCCTCTTCCAGAGTAATTAGAAGGGGAAAGTGCAGGGTCTTACCCTTCACTAGCTTGGTTTTTTTTCTTAACACAGAATACTTTAATTTCCCTTAAAAATAAAACATTATTTTAGCAATATACGAATGATCACATCTTTATTAAATTCTCAGTCACTGCCAACAGTAATTCACAGTTCTTTTCACAAAGCTGATCTACTGAAATGACTGCTCTTCCTTCAAGAATAAGAACCTAAATTACCTGAAAATGTCTTTTCCTCGCCCTTTGGGAAACCATCATTCCTCTCAAAAAAACCCCACCAAAAAAAAAAACCAAACCCCAAACCCAAAAAACCCAACAACAGCAACAAAAATATTATATTTTTCCTCTAGAGTCTGTATCAAAAAACTTTTCATGATCAAGGCCATGAAGATTATAAAGGGAATTTGTGGAGTTTGGAGATGATCTCTGCAGCAAACTACCTATCCTATGATGCCAGTTGTATACTTGAGATAGGCTCCTTTGTTCAGCCACAGGGCTAACATGTGAGAGCACCCTGGTAGTGTGTTTAGCTGGAATGGGCTACTGCGAAATAGAAACGGAAACTTTTTTTTTTTATTATTACACTTTTTATTCAATTGTTAAATAGAAAGAGGCAATAACTTAACTGCAGACAAAAGGAGCAGCACACTGGATGTATAGCGTTTATAGGGCTCACGGAATAAACTTCCCGAGGAAGATTAAAACTTTGATTCTTAATAGAATTAAATTTCGTACTGATCCAAGCCAGAATAGGAGCAAAGTAGGAAACATGTAATTTCAATATTCACAGAATAAGTTCTTCTTCCTTATGTCAGTTTTGGACATTAGGCTTTCTCCGAGTCCTCACTGTAAGTGAAATGAGAGAATATTAACTTTAGAGCTCACTGAATAAACTGTAGCATCTCTAAAACACATAAATGTTAAATCACATTTGCTATGATGTCTGAGATTGGGTTATAGCTGTTGATACATCAAAGTGGCAGGGAAATTTTTCCTATTCTTCTTTCCCTCTGTAGCTACAATGGACAGAAACAGATACTTCATAGAGACAATGCAAAATTGCTGGTTTGGTTTGGTCATATAGCTATAGCATTTTGGTGGATTTATGCAAACTGGGTGCTTGTTCTTATCCCATGGCATATGACATAGCTGAGTTTTCTTTCATACAAGGGCAAGCTGCACTACTGTACAGTTGCTGGAGGCTATAGATTTGCCCATGGATATTTTTTTATTCCAGCTGATACATACTAACTTGGAAGCCTGTGGAAACTTAACTTTATAGTTGAGGTCTTGGTTCTTAGATGGGACTGAAGAGAATGTAATTTAGGTAGTTATGTTCCAGACATGCTGACTGTGGAAATATTGCCATGGGGATGTGTGACCTAGTTACCACTGATCTGTCTCGTTCTCTGAACTGTGTCACCAAAAACTGTGTATTTTAAAGAAGCAACATGTTGATTTGACATAGACTGTTTTTTTTTGCCCTTCTCCTTGTTCTCAGACCTACCTGAAGTAAAGGTGGCTTGGAAACCAGAAGCTGTATCGGCACCATCTGTGATGAACTCTATGAGCATAAGATTACTAGAACTAACTATGTCATTAGGTATCTTTGACCCACAGGTTTTGTCCATTAGAACTGCAGAAGACTTGCTGGATCCATCATAAACTTTAATATAATCACCCTGACAGCCTCTGGTTTTCTGCAACTCAAAGGCTTCAAAGTGCAGGGAAATCTGGAAGGGAAGAGAAAAACAGCCATTAATAAACATGTATGCAATTTCTTTCATGGTGTGGCCCAGCCCCAACTTGAACTGATTGCCCAGCCATGTCTCCCATCCCCTGAAGTCACAGCATTCAGATCTGATGGGTCTGTGACAAAATGCACCCATGCCAACGCTGCTGTGTCTTGATTTTGCAAACCTGAAGCTCAACACAGGGATGTTTGTCAAGATCACAGCTCTGCAGTCATCTTTGCCCATACCTGGTTTATGGACACAGTAGTAGAGACTGGTCCAAAATCTCTCTCAAGGAAAAGGTCTTACCTGGCAGCTGATAGGCAAAGTGAAAAATGCTTAACATAGAAAGTAGTAAGTCCAGGCATATTCCAAGACTATTAACCTGTGCTTACCTTTCTGGAGCGGGTTCGGATAAGCCAGACGCAGTTGGTATCATCTGAGTAATTTCTTGGGTGGTTGGCAGATCTCAGTGACCCAGATACTGAATCAAGAATAGTGCTGCAGCGACCTGGGAAAGAAACAGGGTTTGTTGCAGTACCAGGCTTGCAGAAGGTCCCACTCTAAAGAACCTTAAAAAACAGTTACAGTCTTATATATAAAATATATACTTTATAATTATTTTTTTTTCCTCCCTTCAACTGAATACATTCTTCTGATTTTATAGGATAATTTCTTTTGGAAGAGGTTAAAATTAAAGCTAAAAATACATACAAATTCAGAACAACAGCTTAAACATTTGAAAATTAAACAAAGCCTCATGAAACTGTTCCAGTTCAGAGGAGCCTGCAACTGGTTTGTTTGGCTCAGGTCTTAAGTACAAAATGCAACGAGGCACAGAGATGTCTGTCTCTTTGTGGGGTTTAGAGTTGCTATAAAAAAACTCCTGCAGTGAAGTGTACAATGAGGTTTGAAGTCAGGCCAGTTGCACAGCAGCTACCTGTGCCCATAGTTCACGTGTCTGATGCAATTTGGAAGCAGGAAGTCTTTTCTCACTCATCACACATGCCTCCTGCTTCACCTTTGCAATCTCTCCCAGGGTAACCTTAATGGGTACAATGAATTTAAGAGAACAGTCTTACAGTCCTCAAGAAGCTGCTGCCACTGCTGTGTGTCCAAATCTCTCTGTGAAGTATCTGAGTAATAGGTGAAAGGATGGCTTTGAGATACTTACTGCAATTGTAAAGTTTATTAATTTTGGCTACATCCAAGTTGCTCAGTCCCTGCCTCTGTCCAATATGCACAGATCCATCAGGAATTGGTACAATAGTTGCTTTCCCAGTGGTATTACTGAATGTGTACCTGCAAAAAAACAATCAAAACACACACACACACCAAAAAAAACCAATTGAAAAACGACACATGAAAAGTTACATCGTTTATTGCAATTACTTCTTTTGGGATTTAATGGCACATTTTGGAGGGAGAACAATGATTGCACACGAGTCATTGCAACTCCCTATTCTATTCAAATATCTTTGATTAAAATGCCCATCATAAGCAGAATCTCAAGGTGCATACCTATGTTCCCAAGCTGAGCTGTGAATGGTTCATTAATGGAAAGCTAAAGGATAAAGACTTAATCTTAGGGAGCACCTTGACTGCACTGACTCAGAAGGGAAAATGGGGAAACTGGCAGTTAGGAGAGTGTTGTTATAGAAGCTAATATATAATATATCCCAATATAAGTCTTGAATGCCAACAAAAGCAATGCCATGCTGCAACTTACGGGCCATAGTGCATCACTGAGGAGTAGTCATACGGAAGACCCAGGTTTCTGGAGTTTTCAAATTTCTTGAAGTCTGGTCTGTCAGCTGTAATAGATGATACTGTACTTAAGAGTGTGCTTCCTATCTGCTCTCTTCAAATGAGGAAGGAAGAGCTGGAAACAGTAGGATGTACTGCTTGAGGAGTTCAAAAGGTACTTACCTGGACTAATGTACTCCCACATGATCTTGACATGTTTATCCCTGTCGCTCCGAGAATGTTCATGCAAAAAGCCCAGAGCATGGTCCAGTTCATGTTGAATTATTCCCTTCCACATGCAGCCTCCTTTCATCACAGACACAGTCTGGCCACCTCCTACTTTTCCGTAGTTGGACCAGCAGCTGAGAGAGGAACACCAACAGAAGACTTACTGGATTGTTATTGTCAGGCAGGCAAAGGGACAGTACAAAGAACCTCAATTCACATATGTCTCATGGTAGTGGAAGGATTCTTTCCTGTCCACTGAGAATCAGAAGGGCAAAACTGACCATGGCATAGAAACAGTATCATCATCACTAAAGTTTTCCTGGAAGCCCTTCAATGACATGGAGGCTCCTGAGTTCAGACTTACTGCATACACTGATTTCTAATCTCCTAGAAATGGTTTTGTTTTTCCAAAACATCGAACAGAGCATCAGAGCTGGAGCTAAGATGAACAGCACTTTCCAACTAATTGGTGTTGACCAATTCTGACCTTGACAACCAACAGGGTGATTCAGAGAATTGTTTCAGAAGTTAAAATTGCAAAATTTGAAACTTGCAAATAAGATCTACAGTGATCTGTTTCATGCTGTGCTCAAATGTGAATTATAATGCACAGAAAACATGACCTTACATATTCTGTCCACCTTAGTGGTGCTTTTCTGTGATCTGCATCACATCAGTATCTTCAGCGGGTCCCTGAAATGACCTCCAAATCCTTGCACTAGCAACATATGTAAGGAGGATACCTTGGCACTGTGATAAAACAAAACTTCTTCTCTTTCCTCTCTAAGATCAAACAGAATGAGTGTAGTAAAAAAAATGAAAAACAAAGTAGAAATTGCTTGTTCATTTTTCATTCCTCACCCATCGCCAGATTTAATATTGAGGTAGTCACGTTCTGCCTTGCGCTTCACAAAATTTATGCACGTCAGTGTTTCAAATTCTGCCATGGCATCAAGAATCCCCTTCACGTGGTTCTCCTCTGGTGAAGAAAAGGTTCATTTTAGGGGTCATACAAGGACAATGAGAGTTTCATTAAAATCTCACATGTGCTCAAAAGCAGGGTAAAGGAAGGACAGAAACATTAGCCTAGGCTCTGGCTTGCTTTCTGCTCATTAACGAATTTCATTTAAGATATTAATAGCCTGGCATAAGATCCACTTCATCCAGATATTTGTCCAAATGGACTTGGGGGAGCCTTTTATTTTTCCCTCAACCTCTTGTTTTAAATTATAGTGGTGATTGCTGATGTATTGTCTGGTTGGACACTTGGAGACAGCTAAGGGAATCCATTTTGCTAATGAAAAGTAGGCTACTGACACCACACTGCAGAAGGCATGAACCTTATAAAAGCAGGTATTCTGGCAGGTACCATGAGAGGGATAATCATTCTAGTTACCAATCCATAGTTCTATACAAACTTCTCAAGGAAATTTGATCTCTCCCCACTTCTGCCCCATTCAGCTCTTTGTAATTTAAAACTCATGTGTTCTTGCACAGCACAAGTAAATCTTTAGAACTGATTAAATCAGCTGTTTGTGCGGCCACTAGAAGTAGGTTTCTGTCTGATAGTTATTAGATAAAATCCATTATGAAAAAAAATAAAAATATTGAGATGTACACGCACCATAAGCAGGATCCAAGACGTAGGGAACACGAACAATCCCATCACTGGACTGGGGCCAGTTGCACTGGCGACAGTTGATGGCGCTGCGACGCCTCTGAGGAACTATGTCACCTTCTTGCAAGTACTGAGAGCTGGCTGTGGTGAGAAAGAAAGGGTGGAAATACCCGAGCCATAGATGGCTGGATACTTGATAAGCACACTTGTAGAAGGGTCACTCTCTAGGCATCGTCTCTTTCTAATTTTCCCCTCAGCATCTGCTCTTGGCTAGCAAGGGAAATCGACTATTGGACTAGAAGGACATTATCTGCTCCCTTACCTTAGCTAAGAGGAGAGGTGGGAAGCTCCAACTCTGTTGGAAGGGGTTGAGACAAGACAGGGAATAACTGAAAGCAGTTGCAGTAGAGAGAGGGATGAAGTTCTTCAGTACAAGTTCATCATCCATCGGTGTGACACCGAATGAATGGCAACAAATATCTGCCCGGGAAGGGTGCTGGGAAAAGGCAGGAGATGCCAATAAGGAAACCCAAGACAGCAAGGAAACCAAACCAAGGAGTATATTGTCTAGAAAAAACTGTGGAAACATATGGGGCCCATTTCTACAGCCAGCAGTGAACCTTCTTGAATGACTGCTGAAGGGGCAAATGGGAGAAAGACCAGCTGACAGACTAGGAATGCAAGCAATGCTTACATTCAAGAGAAAGGCAGTTAAATCATAGAGCATCAAAATATCCAAGTTTTCTTTTTATGTCCAAAGAATGACAAAGATATTGAGAGCTAAAGCTGAAGAAGCTGCTGGGATAGTTCAGTTGCCTCCACACCTGGTATCATCTTCACTTTGACCCTAGAGTTTTCAAATGCCACGGGGCAGACCACATAGTACTCCCAATGTCCTGCTGCTGGGCATCTCTTACATGATGGTGTGTAAAATGGGAAAAAGATATTGCACAGATTGTGGCAAAACATTGTACCTCCACATCATAACCAAGAAGCAACAGAGATCTCTTATAGGCAGGGCTTTGGTGACATTACCTTTGTTAGCTTCTAGAATTCTGTTAAAAATAACTTCATCCTCAGAGTCAGGCTCTGTAGGCGGTAGAGATTCTGCACAGAAATACAAGAGTATCACTTTCTCATTCTCATGGAACATACAAATCCTGGGTTTTGACATGACAAGCTTCCAGGAGCTCACTTAGATCGGGTCCTGGTTAGAGTGATGCTGTAAAATTTAGAGCTGGCACAGGCTTCAGCCATGGAGATATCTGCTCAGTGACACAATCTTGTCATCATCCAGCTGTGGTTATTTTAGCATTAATGCAGTCTCAAGAACCGTTATCTTTCCACCTTCATATTTTCCCATTCCCCCCTGCCCCCCATAACATTTTAAGGCCTGGACCTGTGGCTTTTGTAAGCCTGTGTTGTCCCATTCAAGTCCCCAGCTGGCCACGTGGCTTCTTCTGAGCGCTGTTCTTCTGCATGAACAATTCTCACCCAAACACCCAACATAATATACTAGGCACAAAAAAAAACCCACCCAGCAAATGACTCCAAAAATGACCTCTGGAAAAACACTGAAAACAGTGAAAACAGAAATACATTCCTATTCTGAGTTGGTCTCATGTCCCCAGCTCAGCCCAGTGTCAGGGACTCCTGTGCTTTACAAGTAGAATTGGAGAATCAGCCAGCTCTGAGCATTATGCAGTAAGTCCTGACATCAGTAAGAAGCACAAGCACGTGGCCTCTGTGCTTTCCATAACCTCTGGAAGGGACATTACCTAAGCAGAGCTATTTTTAGCAGAAGTAACAGCTGAGGTTTTTAGCAAAGCCAAAACCAAGACACTCTGCTTTGCATAAAATACTATGGCAAGAGCATTGATTTACTCATTTAAAATTTCTCCTTTAAGATCAATTTGTATTAAGTGTGTGCTATTATCTGGGTAGGTAACAGTCAGTGTATTTTATCAAATATTTACATTTAGTTGGAATAATACATACCATATATATCCTCTTGTGTAGTGACCTGCAAGAATGATACATTAGTGTTATGTCACACTTTATAACAGAAATATTAAATATTGTCACATGTAAAGGATCAAAGTTGTCCAAGGCTACCACTGAAAGCATCTTTCATCAGTGCAGTCTTGAGCTTTTATATACTGTGCCATGTATGAGAAAGTACCACAGTATGTTAGATACCCTTCTTTGATATGGGGTTTGGAACTCAGTGATCTTTAAGATCCATTCCAACCCAAAACATTCTATGATACCTTGGAAAATACAGATAACATAAAGGGAATCAACACATGGGAATGCAATCTGAAGTGTCTATGTGATGCTTCTAGGGGGCTGTGGGGCTAGTGTCCAGCTGGGGAGAGGTGGTTGGGGGATGTCATGTCTGTAGCAGAACTGATTGCCATGGTTCCCGTGCCAAGCCAGTTTGAGTTTTCTCCATCTCTCCAGAGGAGACAAAATCTTCCCAGGATGAGGGCTGTGGCTGGGCATCATGGAGGAATGAATGGAATAGAGACTGCTCACTCTGTTACCATCTTGGTCTGAGAAGACTCCTGCACAGGTGGAATACATGAGTCTTGACCTCACTTTCCAGATTGCTGAACCCCCCAGTGATCAAAGAATTGATATAGCTGTCCTTACCTCAGTAGGTTCTGTTGCTGCAAAAAAAACAAGGAAGAAAAAGACAAGCAAAAGGGACAAATTAAATTCTGAATGCAACTTGGCAACATTCCACAGCAGAGGCCCCCCTCGGCCACAGGAATACATTTGGCAGGTCCCTTTGCTCAGAGGAACTGAGTACACTAACCAATGCATAAGCATAGAAATTAAATCAATGTTCACACAAACAGCTATGAAAATTGCTAGTAGATCATGTTGGAAGGACAGAATCCTGGTCATTTACCATCTGAGAATCAGAAAAGCATTTTATCCACTTCAGTGTGGAAAACAACAAAGGAAAATGGGGACAGAGCTATGCTTTGTCCCTGCATCAGGTGCAGACTGACCAGCTCTACACCACGCTGCTTTCACAGTGCCCTAGAGCAAAGGGATGGATGGAATGGGATAAAGGCTGTAATTTAGCATGGGGCAAATAATCACAACTTCAGTATTTGCCTGACAGCAGCTTGAGACCGTTCTGAGTCCTAAGGTCTCCTTTTTAATGTGAGGTCTTTCAGTTTCTAATGAATATCAGTTTCTAGCCACAAACATGGAAGTGAAAAAAATTCTGATACATAAAATTCTGAGCAGAAACTTTGTTATAATGCCATAAAAGTTTAGAAATTGCAAGGACCTCCAGAGGTGATTCAGCTTGTCTGCCTTCCCTAAGGCAGAAACAAGTTTTATCTGTTATTCCTGACCAGTTTGTTTGACCTGTTCTTAAGTATGCTGAATGTGCCATGAGCCTTTCTAGCGATCTCTTCCAGTTTGCCAATAATTGCACTTTTCCTTCTCAAAAAATAAAGCCTTTATACCCACCCCCACCCCATCCAACATTGACACAGAGAACATACAATTAAAATAATTCTAAGCCTATCCATTGTCTTTTTTTTCAATGGAAAATGTGCCAAGCTCTGTCACACCTTGCAGCACCTTTTCCTTCTCAAGGTGGTTATTGCCCAAATGTACTGAGGGGACCTTCCCCCTGTTCAGGATCTATTTAGAACCTGCAACAGAATTGCTTTTGTTGAGCCAAAAAGGCAGTATGTCTTTCCAGACTGTTCCTTTGGTTACCTGGCAAGGGAAGTGCACTGTAATGATGGCAGTTTATTATAGGAAAATTCAGTCAGTTCCCACCAGCTGTATCAGAGACAAGGTATCTAAAGATACTCTGCAGAGAAGCACATTTTTGAGATGGGTTGACTAGATTCAGAATTCATGCACCCAAGAGGCACAAGATTAGCTGACCAAAGTCAGTGGAAATTCGGCTCCAGATTCCTAAGCACATAAATCCTGCAAACCCTTTTAAAAATCCAAATGAGACATCCCATGAGGTATCTGCCATCTCCTTGATCAAATCAACATCTGGTGTGCTACAGCTTTCAAAATTATACAGTTCACATTTACCCTGCACTGTAAATACTGAAGGATGTCTCAAAAGGCACAAGATACACTAACAATGGTAAATTAAAACTTCTCCTATGCTTTTGTCCCAGTAAACCTGCAATCTTGAGTCCCAGCAAATGAGTAGCAGCCTTTTACTGGAACATTCAACTTACCAGAACGGTAGTAAAATGTCTCACTTTTATTTTCAAGATGGCAAAACCACCACTAAATTAATCTAGCAGACCACATCCCAAAAATAGGTGTAAAGCACATTGGTGTGAAAACTCATCTTCCCCTCAGCCCAATAACAAAGCAGGAAACATGGCCTTTGACATGCACTAGAGCCAAGCCATTCATACACCATCAGTGTGACGCACAGTCAAGAATTAATAGTTATCTTTAAAATATAAATCTATATTTAATATATAAAAATATATTAAATATATTAAGTACAAATCTTACTTACTTGCTGTGCTGTTTCCATAGTTTTCCTGCAAAACCAATAAGTAAAAGGCATTATTTTTCCATAGCTCATAAATTCAGCAAAAGCATCATAAATCAGCCCAAAGGGACGAATTCAAGTACAAGATTGGCTTAATTTATTATTATACTATTACTACTACTTTTCTTGCAGGAATTGTATCACAGTGGATCTCCCCAGCTTCAGGTCAGTTAGAAGACAGAGCAGAGCTTCATGGAACTCACCTAAGCAGGTGAGAACAGGGAACTGCTCTCACCTGGAGTAGCTGAGAATAGGGAACTTCTCTCACCTCAATAGGGAATCCCAGGGCAGCATGAAGCAGAAATGCTGTGAAGATAAGGAACATCTTCAGATCCATTTGCCAGTCTTAACAGAGCACCAGTGAGTGTCCTTCTCTCTGCCTGTGCACGAGTGCTGCTGCTAGATATACCAGCAGAGCCTGCTCTGCCAGGGCTGGGAAACCACCACCAACCAATGGGGATCTGAGAAAAGGAAAACTCCTGCAGCCTCCACAGGTGGTTTAGCCTCTAGGCATCTCCCAGAGCTGTGCTGTTGCTCTGACTGTGACCTGCAGCATCCCTTAGCTTCATGCTGCTCTCCAGAGTTGGATCAGCCTCATGCTTGTGCTGCCATTGTGCACTTGGAGGATCTTTCCTTAAGTGTTAATTTTGACTGATACCACCTTGTTCATGTTAACTTTTCAGGCTACTGTGTTGTTGGAATTTCAGATGATGGGTGACTTTTTTCTTTGTGTCACAGAAGGCCACAACAATATTGTGGTGCTTGGAGCATACAATACATATCACTACTCAGTGAGGTTATGTCTGTGTCTTCCTGAGAATATATCCTTATTCATTTTCTTAGTTTATTGTTCTTTAAATAGATTTTTTTGGTTTTTTTCTGTTGAGTTTTCTGGTGTTTTATAATTTCCTGTGCTCCATAATTTCTCTCAGTCTGACAGTTGTAGATGAGCTTTGTGACCAGCAGAGGAGGGGGAAAAAAGAGAGCAGCAAACCAGAAGTAGCACTTAACCTGAGAATGATTAAGAGACCTGCTGCTTGCTGGAGTGCACTTGTCCAGAAGTGGATGTGGGAAGCAGTGAGCAGACCTAGCAAGAAATGCTTGTAGGAAATAAACCAGCAGCCACTAAGCCTCTTGTCACAACCTCTTCTCACTGCAAAGCTCTGCTTGGTGAACCATGTGCTGTATCTGGAAAGCTGTCTGTTCTTTGATACACACTTACTTGTCAGGTACATTTTCCATGTGTGGAGAATGAACATGAATTACAGAAACTACAGATTCTGTACATTGGCAGGGATTTCTCTTTGCTTTAGTGAAAGTTTTAGGAAAGTTCAGTCACATGCTGCTGACTATTTTAGGGAAGTCTGGACTGACAAATCCCAGGCACAAACTTTCATTACCCTCCCCAGGGAGGCAGCATGAGTGCATACTGCCTTTCCCATTCTGTCCCTGCACTCTGGCTGAACTAAGGGAGCTCTGAGCACCCAAACAGTGAAAAGCAGGTAGCACATGGTGCTTCTCACAATGAAAGAACGAAGTTCAACCTCATCAACGTGCCAACCCTGCTGACACAAAGTTCATGTGTCCTCTTTGTGCAGAAATGACTGTGCCATGCAATGTTAAGTGACTTTCTTCACATCTGTATTTCACAGGGGTGAAAATCTTCTTGTGCTGAAGAGAAATTGTGCAGCTATGCAGCCCTGGAATGGTTTCTCACTCAGTACAAGGGCAAAACAAATGTCCACGATGCCTGATGCCTCGTTATGCCAAAACCATACCTAAAAGACACTACAGAATGGGGCATGATAGAGTTTAGGGGAGGAAAGGAATGCTCAGACTGCTGTCAGGGAAAACTAGTCTGGGAGCAGAAGGAGGGTTCAGAAAAAGTGAGGAAAGTTTAAAAGCCAGTTAAGAAGGTCGGTGAACTTAGTTAGCATCATTGAAGCATGTTATTAGGAAAAATCTGAAGCCTCCTGAGCAACTGAATGAACTGCTTGTCCTCAGGAAAGAAAGAGGGAACTGGGCTGGCAAAAAGCATGCTACCCATTTTCTGCTGGGCATGCTAATATGCTGAACACGTTAGCAGTTCATCAGACACTGCTGTATGCCACCTTTCCCATATTCTTACACTCGTGGTGATGGGGCAGATTGCTGCTCCCATCAGCTGTACATGCTACAGCTGGCACAGCACGTGCAGCAGAGCGAGGAGGACTCTTGCTCCTGTCCCAGGGCAGCATGAAGCAGATAGGATAGGAGACCCTATCAGATTTGGCTTGTGCCTGATACTGAGATTCAATATTTTGTTGTTTTCCTAAGGGCAGTATTGGTGGGTGAGGAGGAGGAATTGTCTGCAGTCCTCTTTTCACTAATCAAAAAATCACCTGATTTTTTTTTGAGATGCTGCAAAAATAGGACAAGGGTTTAACAGATTCAGTAAAGCTGGTACCTCTAGCAGAAAAAAAAATGCTACAGAAATTGTCTTGAACCTTCAGGAACCAAGCAAAAGAAATTTTAGGCTTAGCAAAGACAAACCTGTACCAAAGAAAAGCATGTGGGGAATTTAGTCAGGCTTGTGTATATCTGTATATCCCAGCTTCTGGTGGCCAACAGGGACAACGCAGATGTGAGCAGTGATTGGCATGTGTCTGAAACCAACAATAAAATGTCAGGCATCATAGTTTGAAAGAAGCCTGTTGGCAAAAAGAGCACTTCCCCTGAAAGACCACTGCAATGCCTGGAGTTACACCTGAGGGAACACACTGGTTTTCAGAGACCTCTATGTGTAACCAAGAACAGATTTTACAGACATACCAGTGAAAAAATGTATGTTGTCTTCTGAGGCAAATGGGAGCATGCTGCAAAGTATGTGCAGACAAAAACAAAACATCCTTGAGATGTAGACATCCTTTAGATTCTGCTCAGTCGTGTCATTTAGTCATATCTTAATTGTATAAATTATTATTCCAGCAAGGAATAGTTACAAAAAGAAAACATAAATAGTCTATTTTGCTAACTATGAACCTCTGTATCTACTAGCTACTAATTGCTGTCTAGTAAAATGCAGGAAAAGGTAGCTCCATGAAATAAAACAGACATATTTATGTTGAACAGCTGATAGAAGGTACGTGGTAGATACCATACCCAATTCATGGTAAGATACCAACAAATCTTAAAGGTGTAAAATCATCTGGCTTTACTGCAACCAAAAATGGTGTAGTCCACAACTACAAATTGCTATGGATTAGCATCACATAAATAAACACCACACAATTACATTTACAATGCCTGATTCCTTTTCTGTGGTGTCTTCATTACCAGATACTTCCCAGATATAAATAAATCCTCTCACAACCTTTTTCTATGCTGACTTAAAGGACTCTCAACCCTTTATTCTTTCTTTATAATTCAACTCTTCTTGGTTCTGCAGTAACATTTTAATTTTTTATTCTTATTCTTTAATTCTGCAGTAACATTTCCAATTGCCCATACCTTTTTGGTAATGCACTGACTAGGAGTGGACAATTTCAGGAGGACTCATGTCAGCCAGTACTGCATTTGCTGTTTGAGACTCTTCTTGAAGTTCTAGCAACTCCTGAGAGTTTCATAGGTAACCAGCACAGACTGCACACCCCTGGACAGAAGACTGACATGTCATCAAAGACAGTTCTAGATAATACAAAGTGCAGTTAGAAGCTGTTTCCCCACACCCAGAGCATACTTGTTGAATCAACAGATTTCCATGGCCTTCATGTTGCTCCCCACAATTCTTTAGATCCTACCTCCCCAAGAAGACCTGGAGTTGCTCAACATGATTTGAGCAACTGTTGCACTTCCCATCTCTGAGGGGGTCCTGAGGGAGCCCCATGTCTTTGCTGACACCATCTGCAGCAGAGATTCTGCATGGTCAGCAGATTCCTTGGCAGAGCACTTAGACATCTACCATGACATTATTGACTAGCTGCAGCCATAGCCCCAGCCCTGGCAGTGCTTCTGTGAGAGTTCTCAAACATAAATCATGATCTGCCTTACTGCTATTGATTAGTCACTTTTCTAGTCAGAGCTAAACCTAGAAACGTTGATCTTCAGTCTGTTATCAGAAGAAGAGAGACAATGAAGAAATATTATTTCTTTGTGTGTGATGAGTTGCTCTTTACAAAACAAAAATAAGCAGTTAGCAAAAAAAAAACCAACAAAACCGAACCAACACAACCTAGTAAAGAAACAAATTGGAAAATTCAAAACATTGTAACTTGTAAAATAAATGTTGAAACAAAGTCGGTTTTCCTTTCAAAATTAGATTCCAAGGCCAAATTTAGCAAAACATAATTTGGCAATTAAAGCAGCATTTGTGATAACACAAAGTCCAGTGATTATTTGGGCTGAGGGAGGGGAATGAAGATGATGAAACTGGCAATTTAATTTGGACAACTCTAGTAATGAACTTCTGATTGTCTTGAAAAAAAACCCCAAGAAATTCCTTTGTTCTATCAGGAGGAGTCATCTGATTTGTCAGCTGCCCTTAGGTGAAGACTGGACAGATCAAAGGTTTTACATGATGCTTCCAGCCTGTGGAACAATGTTAGGCTGATTGCAAAGGAATCCCTGCGATGGGGTAAGGTGTGAGCTGTTTGAGTGGTGCCTGGGGTTATCTCTGGTCTGTCTGCCCTCTGAAGGGAGACGTGCCATCATCACACACGTACAGCACTGGGGAGGTCTTCTTGTGACAGATTGTGCAATGCCAGCCAGCTCCCCAGCTTGTCTTCATCTTCTGTGAGAAAGAGTCTCTTCTTACTAACAGGCAGATTTTGGTCCCAGTAACTGTGCTGCGGAAGTTTCCTTGGTCAACTCTTGTTTGGAAATAGACCTATTGCTCTATTTCACACTGGATAACATTGATTCTGAGTACCAATTGCCTGTTGGACTTGGCCAGGATGAGGTCAGATCTCACTATGATCTCAACCTGAAAAGCTAAAAATAGCATATGTTTCTGCAGACAGCAAAACCAATTCCTAGGCTCAACTATTTCAAAGGCAGGCATGGAGGTCCCAGTAGCAGAGCAGTCAGGATGTCCTAAGCATGGACCCATAGCACTCTTTGCACTTAACTCATTGTCAAGAAATATGGGGAAAGGCAGCATCTGTCCTGAGAGCTAGAGGCTCTTTTCTGAAAACACTGGTTTTGTAGAGGATCTTTGGAAGGTCTGAAATTTGTCTAAAACCCAATGTTCTAGAAAATGTTCCAAAACCAGATGGAATCTTGTGGTTCACAAGCAATTGCTGGAGGTGAACATGAACAAAATATATTTCCTCAACTCCAGAACTAGGAACTGTGAGTCTCTCTTATCTGTAATGATTGCCTCTACTCTTTTCTCTATGTCAAGAAACAGGATCAAGCAATGTTGTCTTGGGGGAAAATGTTCCTGTGGTGTCCTTGATACTAATAACAGTACAACTAGTACTGCAAAAAGTGATTCACCATTTGGCACTAAGAATTACCACCAGTGAGGTACTTGCAGCTTCTGCTGGTGGGGGTACCTAGCAACAGACCTCAGAAATCACAGGGGTTACTGGACAGAGCAGATGAGCTCACAGACTGATGTCCTACCTGTGCTTTTCTGACAGGGGGAGGGAACATGGAGTGAAAACTGAGAGTCAAAGGAAACATGGAAGGAGAGAGTAAGAGGCCAACATCTGCTGCCCAACTGCTGCTTTAAATGAGTCAATGACTCAAAATAACAGGAAAAAAAAAAAAAAGGCTGAATCTCAGGGTTTTATCTAACAGATATAGGAAACAAAATTTGTACAGCATGCCAAGTCAGCTAGAATAGCTGCTCGTGGTTAGACCACAAAGATTCTCCTGCAGCAACAGGGGTACCTGTGATGCAAGAGACAGTGGGATGAGGAACACTGCGAGGTGCAAGACACAGGCTCCAAGCCCTGCAGCAAATCCCTGCTTGGGCTTTCTCACATAATGCTACCTCCTCAAGAACTGTTGTGTTGGTTTTTCTTGGATTTTTTTTTTCAGACTGTTTAATGCCATGGTGCTGAACATGCTCCAGCACAGCTCCTGGGAATTCTGCTGCAGACATGAATGCTCAGCTCTTGATTAAAACAGCCTACAAGGTATCAGGTTGGGTATACAGAAAATGAAAAAGAAACGTGTTATTATTGTGTATATTTCCAGCAATTTGGAATCTTACTTTTCTTGATCTACTTCTTAACTGGAGGTACACACACATAAAAAAAACCCCATCTTCTTCTTGATTCCCAATATAACCCTGATTAATTCCCCAAAAGAGTCTATCTTATCAGCAAACACTTCTGAGCTCATTTGGAAATAAATTAATCCTGTATTTAAAGCGTTAAGGACAAGGCTGACATGGAAGTGGATAAAACTAAGGCTTTATAGGCTATATATATCAATATAATTCTTGAATTTCCTGGCTTTGTTGACTTAATTATATTTAAACATACAATTTTAGCTAAAAGTATGAGACCCCAGTGCTTTTCTCTGCACAACATCCTTTACAGCATTACTTTGTCATGTTTACCAACTTTTAAAAGCAACTGGAAGAAAAACATTGTCACCTCTGGGAGGCAGCATTTTATTGCAAATACACAATGTATGATTTGGTGTCTGACGCTTTAGAAGGTTTTGATGCTTCTCAAATCTGCTGTGATTATTAAAAAATAAAAATAAAAATCTATATGTAGTAGAAAAGAAATAAGCATACACTTGCAGCGGAACTACCTGTGCAAAAATAAGCACTTGCACCCCCAGCCAGCAAGAGCCAGTTCTCAGATGAAATGGAGATAGGCACAAAACGTGCTCTGTGTTTTCAGTTAACAGCTTAGCAGAGTATCTGTGTGTTTATCTACTCTCAGCAAGATATCCTCCCCCATTTAGGAAAATATTTGCTCATTTGCTTCATTTCACCTGCTAATTAGGAACGTGCTTAACCTCATGCTTGCCACTTCACTGAGCAACGCTTTCCTTTCAGTTGCACATGCAATGATTTCTTTTGCTTTCTTTCACCCAGGCCTGTCGTGAGCTGGAGTTGACCTTTTCTTTCCCTTTCTCCATCGCAGAGGTGCTCAGACCTCACATTAAGACCTCTCTAAGCCCAGATAATGTTTTTCTGCTGGGCTCTGTGGTGTGATGCCACTTTCCAAAGTACAGCTTCTCTTTGCAGATGGCTCTCGGGTATTCTCAGAACTGTGTTTTTTGTTGTTGGTTGGGGGTTGGCTTTTTTTGCTTGTTTTTGTTTTTTAAAGCTGCCTCACGCATTAATCCTCTTATAACATCCCTAGCCAACCCTGTGTAAACATGACATTACAGTACACTGCATTGGTGGTGTCACTGGTGGTTAAACATCAGTTGAACTGAATTAAAATAGACCCCATAAAAAAAATTAAAAAAAAAAAAAAGCTTCACAACACTGGTCTTGACTTCAAAGTCAAAATCAAAATTCAAAAAAATAATAATAAAAAAAATAATTTAAAAAATGATGTAGAGCCCTCCACAATCCCTCAGAAATTGCTCCCACTGCTGGAAATGTGTCATGTTTCTATACTGATTGTCTCTGGCATCAGCTTCTTGCCATTCTCATGTTGCCACAAGGGATGCAAGAGCTGTACCACAGCCAGGTCATTGCTGGTGACAGGGGGGTATTTGGCAGCCTCTTGAAATAGGGGCACAGACAGACTCTCTCCATAGGTCTCCTGAACCTAGATCTTGGTCTCAGGACAGTGCAATGTCCTAGGACAGGTACTACTGTGAGCTTGGATGTTTCAGGAACTCTATATCCTTTAACATCAGCTGAAGCACCACGACTTGAAGCTCATTTTCTTGTGGTTGATCATTGTCTATCTGCCCTTTTTGGAAATGATTCTTTGTTCTTCTCTTAATTACTTCATTTACTTTATTTCTATCTATACAGGTCTGTTTTGGGGACAGGGATTTAGAAGCCAAGCCCACAGTGCCCTCACAAATCTTCCTTCTTTTTTGGTATATAAATATGTAGAGACAACTGTTTTGCCTTCACAGCACCTCAGAAGATGATTTCTGTGATCTGTAACACTTCATCATGCAATGGAAGAATACTTCACTCCTTGGAGGAAGACAAAAATCCCTTAAAGCATTTACTACCCGATGCAACAGCCTACAACAGTGTAGGGAGGTAGATGTGGTCCTTGTAAGCACAAGCCCTTTACCTTCACTTTTGTTTTCTCCTTGCTTCATTTCTGGTTAAGGAAACACAAAACAGCTTTATGTGATCTTCTCTCGTGGACTGACTTTCAGTCTCCAAAGCTGGGTGGTGTGAACACCTTGCTGGGATCTAGCAAGCTATTTTAAACCATCATCCTGCCCAAACTGTCCCAGTTCTGTAGCAAAGAATCTCATAACAATCAACACAAGTGAAAACATCAGCCTACACTTTCAGGCTAAATCTGACTGGTACAAGGATTTCCCAGAAAAAAAAAAAAAAGAAAAAGAAAAAAACCAACCTAATTTTCCCATTTCTCTTTGTTAACTCACACTTGTGAGTGAAATGCCAGGTGAAATGTCTCTGCAAGAATCAGAGTGTCTCTGACAAACACCAGCCCCCCAACTGAGCAGGCTGAATCAAGAATAGTAGTCAGCAAACATAATTCCTTCAGCTGCATGTCAGCTCTTCTCTGTAGTAGGCAGAGATTCTGGAATTTAAACCCGTGCCTTCTAATGCCAAAGCAAAAACGGCAAATCTCTGACCTGCTTATTCAAGTGGTTAGCAATTGCATTAAAGGGCTTTTTATCTGGTAAGGTGGAAACTACAGCCAGACAATAGAAAAGCTCTTGTAATTCTCTGTGTGACCTGTACTAACAATTCTTCATTCAGAGAAAACCTTTTGTAGGGCCAATGGACCAAAATATCAGTGGAAAAGCTCAAAGTGGGAACAATGAATGTATTGACACCAAAGGTTGTCCAGTGCCTTCTATTTTGTTAATAGTATATTTACGTATAAAGCATCAGGAGTTGATAAACACCTCTATACTTTTGTCATTCTTACATATGCTTTGTGTCAGCATCTGGAGAAAATACAAGGATAGAGTGACTGTAAAGTATGTTGTCAGGCCCAAACCTGCACATAAAGTTTAGTTTCCAAAAACAGGCTTTCATCTGTCTGCCTTGACAAGTCTCTTTCCAAAGGCAGAGGTAACAGATTAAAAAAAACCCAACCCAATGTGACTCTGGAGAACATCACTGTTGATGACCAGTGAGAAAGGTCATTAGCCTAGCCCCATTTTAGTGTAATACTGCTTTAAAGGAAAATAAGCTATTTTATTATCAGGTTAAAAAACAAAGTGGAAAGCTAACTTTGAAGTACATTTATGGTTTTGGGTTTGGTTTTTTTTGTTGTTTTTTTTTTTTTTTTTAAATAACAGGGCACATTAAAAATAAGCATCTGCTAGGTACAGTGCCTGGATGTTCCAAAGCCACAGTTAAATTACATATTTGTACCAGTTACTGGCATCAGTGCACAGAAAAATCTGCACAATATTTGGTCCATCTCTTGTAGAAGCTCACATGCTAATAATCACTTTTTAGCAAGAGCCATTTTGTTTTCCTAGCAATAGGAAAGCAGAATGCTGCTTGCCTTCTATTATTAAAATATGATATCTGATATGATTCTGGACATCTTACACTTTACAGCACATATAATCACCGAGGAGAAACAGAAGGAAAAAAAAGGTTGAGACAAGGACAGTTCAATAAAACAACACAAAGAGAGACAAAACCAACAGTGCTAATAAAAGTACTAACAAAATTATAGACCAAGTGAGTAATAGGCTCTACCTATGCCCAGGATGCCACATGCCCTGCTCCAGCCACACTGAATCTACTCACTGCAGCAAGATGAAAACAGGCATCCCTGCTCTGCTCCAGCTTCCCCTTATCCAGGGGACATAACATCAGTGTGGTATCAACTATACCACTGCCTTGCTCAGTTCTTTATCTCAGCTGCAGCCCCATCTCAGCTGTGGCCCATGGCCCCTCTCAAATGATCAACCCAACAGCTGCTGGTAATAATTAACCTGAGCCAAACCCTGAACAATTATTAAATTATTGTTTTGTAGAGAGATTTCTACATGGCCTTCCTTCCCCAGCCTGTTGTAAGCAATTCTGGTGTAATTCTCAGAACAACTTGTAGAAAATGCACAAAGATTGCATCACGTGGATGGACTGAACACCTTTCCACAATAAATCTCTGTCTGTGTGTTCTATATGAGCTCAACCTTGTATTGGGGCATTGCCTCTGCCTAAGTATTGTAATTATTTTCTTCTTGGGGGTTGGAAGCTGGGGCGAGATGCATGTCTGAGAAGCCTGAGAGGATGAGAAGAAGGCAAAATAATGGAATGTACACCATATCTGTAAGGATGCTGCAGTGCTGAAAAGGAATAATTAACAACTAAAGCACAAGTCAGATGTGTGAGGGAAGCTTTGTGCCAGGGAGGTGAACATGTCATCTATAATTGAACAAAGGCTGAGCGAGTTGTCATCAGTAAAATGTGACATGTCAGAAAAAAAAACCTCAGGAAAAATCCGTGATAACCTGAATAATCCTGAGCTGCAGAAAGATACACCCCTAAACTTCTAAAAAACTATCTGTACAACATTCTTTTTTTTTTTTTTTTCTTTTTTTTTTTGGTCTTTATCCACAGGCACCAACTCTCTTCCTAAACAGAAAGACAAAGAAACTCTGAGTAGAACAGGGTATTTCTTCAGACCTTCATAAGGAATATTTTTTTTTCAAGCTTTCTAGTTCCACTCTGGCCCAGATATGTAGTGGCTCAGAATTATAGCCATCTTCTGGCCACAAGGTGCTCCATGTGAAGTTGGTTGTAAAGCAGTTGCACGTGTCACAAGAAACAGACCAAATGATGGCATTTATTCCCCTCTACTCCAAGCTGGGCAGTCTGAGAAATACAACAAAAATAAACGAGCTGGAGAAAGTTAATTTGCCCATCACATCAAAGGAAAACTGAGATGAACATGTTGCCCTTCGGGTCTATTCACAGAGGCTCTTCTGAAACCCACTGCCTAATACGGACGTAACAAAGCCTTGTGACTAATACCTGGCATATGCTGTTTGCTCTCTCATTCTCTCTGGGGGCAGCAGTGTGTGCCAGCATGTCTTGTTTGGTAGGATCTCCTTCTGCCTTTTGAAATCAAAGTGCTGCTCTGCATCGTGCCAAGGCAAGCAGCTCCAAAAGGCTCAGCCCCTGCGCATTGAGGTGTGGGCCAGTGCTTAATTCTCACGTGTGTTTGCTCTTCAGCCTCCCAAGAACAAGAAAGTTTTGCCTGACTTACACACAGACTGTGGTGCTGTTGTTCCATGCGGTCACAACGGGGCTTCTCAGGCCAGCACCTTTTGGCACTCACTGTCTTTGCCTCAAGACAGAAAAATTCAGCTCCTTGAGCAAATCGGGCAGCTGGCCCTCAGAAATATTGCTAGAGAGCTGATCCAACGTTTGGATGCATGTTCTGTGAGTTAGCCAGTGATGCCCAGCCCCTTCTGCTGACGTCTTTCCTCTGTATCACACATCAGACTTTTCCCAGTGGAGCTGGAGAAGAGGATTCAATGAAAACTGCCTGTTTGCAGCTATATGGAAATTGCAGGCGCCACAATGACTATTTCCTCTACCTGACCTGGAGCAGAAACTCCATCATCAGGCTAGAAAGGTAGCCCTGTTGCCTAGCAAAGGTGGGATGATGTATCTCTGGCTTTAGATTGGTCCCTTTGCTGCACAAGAGAACTGTTTTCAGACTTCCAAGGAGAATGAAGCCAGGCTAGAAATCACAGTGGATGTGCAAAAGCTGCTCTCCCAGGGAGAAGGAGTCACAGGGTTTCTGTGCTTTTTGCTCCTGTGCAACGCAGGACCATGGTTCTATCAGCCTCAGTTATAGCCCTGGGGGCTACCTTAGGGACTGCAACCAGCATCCTTGCCCTCTGTGGGCTCACCTGCTTCTGCAAATGCAAGCAACCCGGGAAAGGACTCTCAGAAAAAGACCAAGAGGCAGACACGGAAAAGACTAAGCCCAGTGTGCTTCAGCCAGTCCAGCAAGTAAGACTCGGTCTCTCTCATTTACTCTGTGGCTTTTCCTTAAATGCAGAGGGTGGGAATGAAATTTCTGTCAGGCTGCTCGCTCTGCATGTAATTTATGCTGCCTATTTGTCTGCTTACTGTGTTCATAACAAAATGTTAGTGGGAGGAGGAGGAGGAGTGAGGGAAAAACAAGAGATGGGTCGAGTGACCCACAGAATTAGCAGAGCAGGAGGCAGCTGCCACCTTGACAAAGAGAATGCTGCTAATGGCAAAAACAAGGGAGGAGGACTGGAAATGCTGCTTAGCTGTCAGGCTAGATCACAAGGGAAATAATTTCCTGAGGAGAGAATAATGGACTTCACCAGGTGGCACGCAGTGCTGTAAACATGAGATGATTCCTGCTGCCATCTCCTATAGCAGCTATTTCTCTAACTCTATTCATGGTATCTTATGATTCCTGGAGGATGGTTCCCTGTCAACAGCTGGTTTCTTGTGAAAACCATCCCTCCTCCTCCCTCTGCTCCTCTAACTGAGGGGATTCATTATGTGTGAAGTTAAAGTAAGGCATTCAAATGATATTAAAATGCAAGTGAGGATCTAGAGTGTGATGACTGGACAATCTCATCACACTGTGAGTTGCTTTTTGACTCACGATAGGATCAGTGTTGACTATGGATAATGTTAGACACTCCATGTGCTCTGTCTGTCCTGTTAGAATCCTGATTTACACCTGAGCTCAGTGCAAGAGAGAGCAAGGGGAATTATAGGACCCCTCTAATATACTTATTAATGGGAAGATCTCCTTCAAAGTGAGATATTTGACTGATTTCCTTGGCTGGCTGTGGTCTGCAGCATGAGCTACAGCACTGATCAGTCTCGGGAAGTATTGCCTGTTGGCTGTTGATCTTGGTGTTTGTGTGTGCCTACCTTCTCTTTTCATTCAGCCATTCAGCCAAAGGTACTGCCATAGCAGCCAATTCCAAAGGCCAGTGGTCCATTGTCAAAAAGTCCTTTTACAACCATTGAATTACCTGAGCTCCTAATATTTTTGTATTCTTGAGGAGTAAAGCAGGAGTGCTCACTGAATTTCTGTGTAATGTTTGTCAATATTCAGCCTTTCTCTGGCTACCACTCTTGGGCTCTTTGAGAAGAGCCTTGGCATCCTCCTGCTCCTATTGCAGTTTGTTCTGAGGAAAGGTGACCAAATCTGCTGATTGTATTGCAAGGTCTGGTGCAGATACTCAGAATGGCATTACCAGAGCTTCTGATTGCTTGGGCTGGGAGGATGGCTCCACCAACCATGGGGGAACACCTGCAAGGAGCTTAGGACTTCTCAAAAGATTGCTGCTAGTCCTGAGTGCTCATCCATAAACATGGGGAATGTCTCCCAGCACCTGTTTTCATTTTACTAGCATGAACTTCACCTGCTATTCTGTTTGAAAATGTTCTCATGTCCTTTCCAGGCTCCTTTCTTCTCTTTTCTAACCTGTACAGAGGATTTTCAAAGTCCTATATATAAGAAAGTACAATAATGCTGATATTTTCAATTTTTACTGTACAAATGATTGAGAAATGTCAGTCATATTGCTTTACACAGCATTTTTTCTAGCTATCTTCTGGAACTACACTACCCACAGGTAACTTTACCATCAGTGATTTTCTACAAGAGACTTTTTTGTTATCATGATCTTCTAGCTCAGAAACCACCCACATCTTTAACTCTTTTACACAGCCTTTTGGGAAACATCTGGGAAAGTGTTGATCTGTCCTCAAGCTTGTCCTCCAGGGTGTGATCCTGAAATGAGCACTGACACCATAAAGCCCAAATAAGCCCCCAGTACCCAGCAGCTATTAGGTCACAGTCCTTGCAATATTTCTACATTCATCAAGTTTGCCATGACTTAATCCAGTATTTGACCAAGAAGGGACCCATTTATTCAATGTGGCCTTCAGTGTATGATGCATTCTTTTAGATTGTAGACTTTCTAATTAGAAGTATTATTTCTATTGTTACTGTTAGGGTTTGGGGTGTTCTGTTTGGGTTTTTTGGGGGGGATTGTTTTTTTTAAAAGAAATCTGGCCAAACTGTAGCAGCTGAATGAACATTCTGTCCACAGAAAGTGCAAAAATGTTCTGATTTTTCATATTCCATATGTTGAACAGTTCTTTCCAATTAAAATAGTTTCATTGCCAGGAATGTGTCTTCTTCTTCATGGTCACCAATGCAAAATCAAAATCAGTCTATGTACCTTGAAGGAATGAATCTCAAACTGAGTTATGGGCTTGTGAACTTTTATCAACTGTGTCTATCTATATAAATTGTCCTGTCAGGACTTTTTTTTTTTTATGAGATTAGCACACTGTATGTCCCGGTAGGTGCTTGACATAATTATTGAAGCCTGTCAGGGCCACTGATTCTGATAAACAGAAGTGACAAAAGAAGGATGGGGAAAGACTGCATTTTATTCACTTGGCATGTCTCCCATGACAGTGATGCTTGTATTTATTGTAGACAGAGGCTCCCCACGGACATGCCCTGCCTACATGAGGAGGAAGAGTTCAAACACAGAGAAGCACCTACAGAACAATTAAAAACCTGCTGTAAATTTGAAAAGCCTCAGCAAAGTGTGTAGAATGAAGATTCTGAAACACATTCAACATCAGTGTTCAGAGTGACACTGGGCAGGGACCCAGAAGAGTCAGCTGCAGCCTTCATGTGACTTCTGGTTTCTTTGTTTTCATGCATTTTATGCAGAACTGTCTGAAGATTTCTGCTCATCTCTATTTAAGATGCTGCTGCTGCTTTGCAAAGGGCGCTTCCATAGTGTACTGCTGTGCAACTAGATCAGCAGATAGCACTGGGGAACAGAGCTGGCATCGATAAACAGAGGCAGATGCAGTGGGAAGAGGGGGTAGGCTGGTCCCACTGAGCTTGCAATGTGTCTCTCTCTAATTCCACAAAGCAGACAGAGAAGAGGAATATTCAGAGCCAGTGGAGCTCTTTGTTGTTGTGTAATGATGGGTTTCCTGACTAAATGCCTGGCTTCTTGCAAACGGAAGAGAAGATTACACTAACAATACCTTATGTTAGTATGCTTCAGGTGATAGCAGCAGCCAGGGATGCAGGCATGCTGCTCTGGTCTGATGGGCAGGGACTGAGGGACAGCAGCCTTATGAGGTGGCTGCAGGTGAGGAAGGCAGGGCAGCAGAGCCTGCCCACCACAGCAGGTGTTGTGTGCCTATCAGCAGCAATGCCTGTGCAGAACAAAGGCAAACCAGCTTTTCAAGCTGTTGCCTCATGACTCCTAATGTATTTTGCTTGGTTGGTCGGCTTTAATTTTACAAGAACAGAAGAAAACTGTATTTAAGGTTTGAAGAAGTAACTTCGAATTTCCCATGTGTTTTAGGACTGATGAATCTCACATCTGTAAAAGAGGGACCTCTCACACTTTCACCTGATGATTTACACAGCAGCTGAATGCAGTCCCATGCTAGATGGGGACTGCACATGGTCACAGCTTTCTTTCCCAACACATTGCTCTTCCAGATCCCTTAAAATTAGACAAGACAAAATGTCGTGTCAACATTTAGACTTCCTAAACACTGATGCACTGGCTACCTTGAGAAGATGGAGTCACTGACCTAATTAGTTCATTACCACTGCCAAGTGCATGGAACCGTAGTGCTGTGATTCCCATAAGCAGAGTCTGATCAAGGAGGTGAAGTCCAAGTCTGCTCTCTTTCTTCAAGCTCTGTTTCTTGAGGAATAAGAATGCACCCTCAGGGCATGAGAGTATGTGGGTGAACTGGGACCACCAAGTCCCAACACAGACCAGTACATTCACTACTGTACTATCTACATTCATTATTCATAGGAAACAATGGACTAATGAAAAACTTTAATCACAATTACAAACGTTTTCTAGCTCACATTCCATCTAAACTTAACACATAATAGATTGGCAGGCAGAAGAGTTGGAGAGAATCCCACTGCACAATAATCAGCCAAAATGGCAGTTTTGCTTCTGCTTTTTGTCTTTCATGTTTTGGAAACATTAATAAAATCTGTTTCAAGGGACAGGGTCATTTGCTAGTCAGCTTTTGTTCTGCCTCATTGATGAAACCAAATATAAATGACTCAGGAATTATTTCAGTTGAGAGCAGACAGGATTATTTATTGGGACATAAGGAAAAGAAGACTTTTATACTCCACTAGTGTATTTTTCATTGTTTTTGGAGAAGAGAAATGCCTTTGTGACAACCTTTGCTTAGTATGCCTGAGAATTACACTATCTTTCAGGTTCTGCTCATTCCGTGTTCACAATTCATCTGTGAATTGAAATGTTAAGAACAAAGTTTGCCATAAATCTAAATTTCAGACCCAGTCTAATAAAGGGGAAATGTGATTCTGAGACTCAGGTGGAGCCCTGATCCACATAGCCAAGAGATACTCCAAAAAGCTGAGGTTACCACTGAATCAACTGCTCCTGGTAATGCCATTGCAGGGCTCATTTGTTCAACCACATCTCCTTTGTCACCATGGTCACACTTGGTCACACTTTGTCACATGGTCTTCCTTTGTCTCAGCTCATTTAACATGGATACAATGAGAGGAATTAGTCTAATTAGTGAAAAATAATAAACATGGGTTTAATTTTCAGTTCAACATTAAGAAAACTGCAGAGCCAGTCCAGCCCCGAGCACTCCTGAGGTTTCCCAACATTTATGGCCCCAAACCAGTAGTAACTTCACCTGAAATTGTTAACTACACGCAGTACTCCGTGAAGACAACAGAAGCACCTATTGGAAAACACACTGGTTTGGATGAGAACAGGATGAAGATACAAGTCAATGAGGAGCTGTTTGTTCTCCCTCAAAACGGTAGGAGCATTTGGTCTTCAGACTAACAGTTGCTTTTCTGGATGTAGATCTGGAATACTTTTGAGCATAATGTGACTGTAGTTAGATAAATTAATGTGAAAATGAAGGCATGGGGTGCTTCTTGCTCTCTTATCATGAGCATTGTTAAGTCAGTTCTATCTAAAATGCATGTGTTTGATAGACTGTAGTCAAGGAGCTCATCGGGACATTCAGATAACATAATTGCAGTTGTGTCTCCTGTAATTTTATTTATTTTATTTTTTACCTAAATACCTTTGGTCTTGAAGAATGTGGCTCACTGGAAGCAGACGTTTTGCACAAAAACACAGATTCATTGTAATTTTCTTGAGTTGCCAGTGTATGGGTGAAATACCTGGCCAAGGCTAGGCACAGTATCTCCTACAGGACAAGTGCTAGCTGTCCAGCAGCTCTCCTGGTCAAGGACAGTGGCAGCAGCAGTTCAAGCTTCTGCTTTGCTTTCTCTGTTGCTTTTTTTCCCACCAGTTTGGTGAGATTGCCTTGGCTTGTTGTAATGTGCATCAAAACCACAGGCTCACACCTCAGAAAGCTCTGCCAAGCAGAATTCTTGTTTTACAGCCAGCCCAAGGGGTAAGATTCCTCAGAGAAAATGCAATGTTAATGACACACACCTGGCAGCACATCTGGGGCACTTCAGTACTGATCTTTACCTTCACAGCTGTCTTTTTAATAGGACAATTGCCTCCTATGGTTACAGCCCTAACAAAACCTTCCTGAAGATTTGCCAGAGACACAATGTCATCTGTTGAGATTTTTAAGAAAACTCTTTTCAGGTTTTGGTTTTTTTTTTTATTATTTGAGATCATATTTTTGTCCTTCCAAGAGGACAATTGCTACCTTTGCCTCTCCACCCTCAGACTTGTGAGCACAGAAAAGAAAGTCCCATAGGAAGCAGCTGCATTGGAGGAAGAGAATGTCTGAGCCACGTCCTTAGGAGTCAGGGAGAAGATTACAGGGTGGAGAGGCTGAAGGATGATGGGTGCATGTGGTCTAAAGCTTTATGGAAGTGTGTTGGTGGAATTGCTTCCTGCTGTGCCTGATTTCATAGCTCAAGTGCTGCTGAAATAAAACAAGAGTCACTGTGTTCTCCTTTTGGTGCCACATTGAACTGGTCTGGACTGTGGCTGAGAATTTTAGGAGTTGTCCCGCTTTTGTTTTCTGCATGAATCAGAAGTGACTTTGCAGATAACAGCTGTTGGTGACAAAAAGCTATGGCTTCCCTTTCAGTCTTGCAACATGCTTTATTTCAGTATGAAATATGTACTCGGTTCCAAAATCCTATGTGGAGAAACTGCCTCGCAGCTTCCCAAGCTCATTATCTTCAACCTGGTTAAGTGCTATGGAAATAGATGTCTTCTGCATGACAAAGTCTCTATTGTTAAAATCAAAAACTGTTTTAGAGGGCTCTGAACTAATGCAGAGTTGCATGGCAGCTCAAAAGCAGACTCAAGCTAATGAGAACTTGAGCTCAGGCACAGGGTGACAGAGTGTGTGAACCATTTGAGGGCACAAGGTGGTAGACAGCAGAAAGCTTGTCCAAGAAAGAGCAGAAATGGTGAGAAAACAAAGCAAAAAGAAGAAATTGTGATGGAGGAATTAGTAACATCAATTACATTCTTGCATACAAGGAGCAGGAGTAGATGTTTAGGAAAGCTGGGTCATAACACAGTGGATTTGTTCTCTTTGAATGCTGAAGACCTGCTTGCTAAAGGGTTTATTTCAGTTCCAGGTGTAGTAAAGGACATGTGTGTCACAGAGCATTTGAACCCTGAGAGGGCAGCCAGCTGTAACCAGGCCCCTGAGCTGCACTACTCCCTGGAGTACAATCAAGAAAAAGCTGAGCTGTGTGTGGCCCTTCTGGAAGGTAAGGACAGAAATCTTCCACTGGTGACTCTCCATCTGGAGGGTACAAGACGCCTGATGATTTTCTAGAGTTCCCGTCCTGCCTTAAAATCAACAAATGTGGAAAGGAGAAGGGAGGTCACTCCCATCTCTTGATGTCTGTGACTGACCTTCCTGCTTTTAAAGCTTTGGCAAGAGGTTTTCTTTGTGTGCCATGGTAAAAGCCAGTGATACCTGCCCATCCCTGTGGCAAACTGTATCTCCTCTGAGTGCTGCTCCTCACCTTTTCATCAATCAGGTTTCTCTGAACTCAGCTGCTGATCATCCCAAGAGTGACAGAACCCTTATGCAGTGGCAGGAGGACAAGGACACTGCCCAGCACAGGGAGAACACCACAGTGCTGACTCATGGCAGAGTCTGCCCCATACAAGCTGGAACGTGGCTCAATGTCTACATAGCTCTGATGAAATAAGTGATTTGGCCACAGGTACTTCAGGGCTGTCTTTTGAGATCAGTCTTTCTTTTCCAGCTATGCATGGCAGAATGAGTGGAGACCAAGATGCTGGCTGCCACTGCTACATACTGGGCACGCTGGAGAGCAAGTCTGGTATTGCTGAGGCCCAGACAGAGCTGAAAAAGAAGGTGCTTCACACCCTCTGGGAGGAGGTCCTGAGATTCCCATTAAGGGAGGAGGAGATGCCAGAGGGGACACTGACACTCACCCTGAGAAACTGCGACAAGTTCTCCAGACACAGCATTGTGGGGGAACTCAAACTGAGCCTGGCTAACATGGAGGAGTCCTTTGGGATGGCCCAGTGGGAAAGGCTAAAGACCCCAGAGAAGGTATGGATTCAGCCTGTGTTGCTAGTCCAGAAACTCTAATGATTAATTGCTTGGAGAAGAGAAGCCCTTTACCGAGCCAGCTGCGTGGCAGTGGGGTGGCTTTGGAGACAGGTTTAGAGGGGTGATGTGGGTCCCTCAGCACTGCCCTGTGCTGGTCTGTAGCTAACTGTTTGGGAAAGCAATAAATGGTCATCAACCCAGCCCTTCCATCTATAGCTCCCAGCAGTTGTCTCAAAACTCTCTCACCTCCTCCCTCAATTACGTGACAATCTCACTCTGGTATCTGTAATTCAAAGCATATGTCTAAAAGAAGTTTTGTGAGTTTCTGTGAAGTGACATGGGACCATGGTGGCATGAGCTGAAATACCAGAGAGTGACCACAGAACAGGATGGGGGGGGACCCTGCAGGGCTGGGTGTGGGCAGGGAGACAGTGACCCCAGGGAGCCTTCAGCTAGGAGTGAAATACTCTGCTGGGAATGAACTGTTGGGACCACCAGGAATGCAAACCATCAGCAGCATGGTGGTCACTAAGCAGCTGACATCAACCACTGACTGTCAGCCATTAGGGGTGAGAGCTCGCTGCTGGAGCTGGCCAGAGGGACACAGTACAGAGTTTTATCATTTCTGATCTCCAGTGATGATGATTTGATTGCCTCTTGCATGCTCGTATAGGGCTGGATGCTCTCAAAAAGCTCTGGCAGAGGCAGCAGAAACAAATGGGTGGTCTGAATCAGTTTGATAAACTTCAAGCACAAGGCTAAATATTTGCATAATAGCTGTAAATTGAAACGAGTTCCTGGCCTGCTGCTGTAAAAGGAGATGTCCAAAAGAAATTACTCCAATATAATGATTTAAATTCCTGAACTGAGATAGATGGAGCCCTCCCACTCCCCTAATCTATTGCAGCATCTGCTTTGTAAGCAATTCCCAAGGGACAGCCTGTTGGCCGTACTGGTCACCAGGGTGGTGACCCCAGGTACACCTGATGGAGCCCTGAGAGCACTGGATACTCTGCCTTGGCCTAGCATCACAGTCACTCACAGAACCAGGCCAGCATTAATTTCTTCTCCAGGCTGACAGCACAAGGTTAACACTGACAGTGCTGCTGAACAGTGAGTGCCCCAGTTTGAGATGAAGATGTGCAGTGAAAGCTGAATTTGCGTCATCTGGGACCTGAGAGAGCCAACCAGTGCACAGATAGCTTATATACAGATCCTGAATCATTCATGGAGAACTGGAGCAGGAGGGAGTGAGGAAGAGCTGATTAAAAAAAGGAACTATTTTTGACAGCATCCATCCAGGAACAAAGTTACTGGGCTTTGTGTAAAGTCTGACATTTCCTTGACAAGCCATGAGCTGCAAAAATTTCATCCCAACCTTCCCAGTAATTCTCCCCCTCAAAAGGGAAGGATCTGAGAGGGGAGGTAACAGCTAACCAGGTAATGTGATTAGCATTCAGGAATCCAGGGATAGCTGCAAGCAATCCCACACGTAGATACTGAAGAGTGATACCTTTATCTCCCTCCCAGGGCTTCACGAATGGCAGGGATGACAGTGCCTCCTTTCTCAGCACTTTCCCTCTTGTGGTTTCAGGGCGCCCTGCCCATGTCATTCATTGATGACCCCCTGATGCTTTGTACAGAAGGGAAGCTGGTTATGGATTTAATAGGAAAAAGAAAAAGATTTTTAAAAGGTATAATAAACCCCAGAGGGAGGGGGAAGGAAAAGTACACCTGGCTTGGTCTCTTCATGCAGAACTCCAGCAGAGAAGCAGAGAGCAGCCATAGTCGGTTTTGGTTTCACACAGATCAAAAACTCCATCAGTATATTAAGAGGTAGAAAGCCATAAGCACAAGATGTTGCACATGTATAAGTGTGTGTACACGTGTGTGCGTGCACGTGTGCACATTTGCAAGCCTGAAACTCCACTGTCCCCATCTGTGCCTGGAGCTACAGGAGTCAAATCCTCACCAAGGGCTATAGAGCAGGAGCTGGTGAGATGGAGGGAATAAATAAACAGAAGGACCCTACTATTTGCTTAAACTGTGGGCTTTGTGTTGAGGTGGTGTCCATACCTGTCCCACTGTGTTCATGCAAACACCACAGCCACTCCAATCTGACTCTGTTTTGTTGTATGGGGCTTTTTTAAGATCCACTTAGACTACATATGAGCCCTTCCTTGGTGACAAAAAGAACCAGTTGGGCTGATTTGGGATTGAGTTTCAGGCTTCCTCACCGATGGCCTCCCACCTGATCTGTGTGTGACCAATAAGTCACACAGAGCAGACACTGATGACAGCCACATTTTCTGTGGAGTCACTCAGGTCGTGCAGAGCATACAGGGGTCTGTCCTTGTTTGCTGCAGGTAACCAGGTGAAAATGTCGCTGGAAATATTTATGGCACACTTAGAAGTGACAGTGCAGAGCACTGAAATGTCCTGGAGAAGAGCTGTCTATTCTAAAGCAGATAAATCATGCTAAGGAGTTTAAACCATGCTAAGGAGTCCAAAGGGAGGCTACTGAATTGACTGGGACTCTTCTGGGTCATTAACCTCATTTCTGTCAGAAGCTCCTACTCACTGAGTAACTGCTCCCCTTCTGCCCCTCACCACAGGCTGGCAGCTCTGCACACCCTGGTGTGGACTTTCTCCCCTTCCCTGCTGGCTCCCAAGGAGGGAATTGTGCTGGAAAGAGAGAGATGGAATGGGTGGTGTGGTGATGGGAGCTGTGGTGATGAGCAGTGTGGTGATGTCCCTTTGCTTCACCTTCTGGGGCTGCCTGTCCAAGGAGATTGGGAAGTAAGAGGAGAAAGGTCAGAAAGCTAAGAGGCCAATCACTAATGAGAAAAAAGGAATCAAAGAAAATAAAGCAAAAGAAGTGTGGCCCCCTAGCGTGATTGCTTGATGGTTCAGGGTGTTTTCATCCCACAGGGGGCAGCTGAGTATGCTACTCACAGATTGATTTATTCTGTAACTGGAAAGATTTCCTGAACAAAGATAGGGAGACAACTTGGTTGGCCCACGACCTTCCACCAACCTCCTTGTACTATTCATTTTTCCTAACATTATGGTCAAGACTGCATAAAAAAAAATCAACCCTTCCCATGTCTCCATGTCCAGGAACCATCTACAGGCCACGGGGAGGTTCTGCTCTCAATCAGCTACCTGCCAGCAGCTAACCGCCTGCTGGTGGTGATTATTAAGGCTAAAAATCTCCACTCCAAGCAGCTGAAAGATCTACTTGGCAATGGTGAGTAGAATAGCAAGAACAGAGAAACCCTTGCTTCTGCTATTACATAAATCTAGAAAGAAAGTGGGAAGGGTGCTGTTTGACAGAAAAAAAAAAATAAATAAATGTTTGGCCTAGAAAGCCAAAGAGAAATGAGTAATTTCTAAAAGTGAAATCCAAACCCCCCTAAGATCAACGTTTCTTATGTTCTCTCAGTCTGATGTCAGAAGTTAAAATCCTCTTGCAGTCACTTTGTTGCACACTCACTAACATGGTGTCTCTCTCCACTTCCTATACAGATGTTTCTGTCAAAGTGACACTGAGGCATCAGTCCTTGAAGCTGAAGAAGAAGCAGACCAAACGTGCAAAACACAAGATTAACCCTGTGTGGAATGAGATGATCATGTTTGAGGTGCCTCACGAGCTCCTGCATGCCTCCAGTGTGGAGCTGGAGATGCTGAGCCAGGATGGTGCTGGGCAGAGCCATGTTCTTGGCAAGTGCAGCCTGGGCACACATGGCACAGGCACGGAGAGGAACCACTGGGAAGAAATGCTGAGGAACCCCAGGAGACAGATAGCCATGTGGCACCAGCTCCACATGTAGGTTCAATCAGATTTCCCCCAAGCCTCAGAACCTGGGGGAATAAGCTGCTTTTCACCTTCCACCTTCCCCTCCACAAAGCTGCTTGGCACGGCATTCTTCTTACACCACCTTCTCTGATTTTCCTGCCTCATCCTAGCCCAGGAATTTGTCTGGAAAATGTATTTAAAGGACAATCTTTCACCTGAACAAGTGGTTCTCTTGTTTAAGGGGTTTGGCTGCCTGGATTATCTGAATTAATTTTATTAGCCTGCCCGCTGTCATTTCTGTGAGGTCCTAGTTTTTATAGAGGAGCAGAGGGGAGCAAAGGTATCATGGAAATGTAAGCCATTCCTTGGCATCTGGCACTGTCTCCCATGTCCCTTGATAACTGCTGGCTTCCATAACCTCAAACATGCAGATGTTTTACCAGCCACTGGATTCCATCATACTTTACAGGACTGTGAGAAACGAAGATCACAAAGCTACCTGTCACCATGGACCCAAAGTGGCAGGGAGAGAGAGAGAAGCCAAAGTGCAACAGATGGATAACTAGAAAAACAGAACTAAGGGAGAGGATAGAGGAAGAAGGAGACAGACAGTCAACACCCTCATCCTGTGGAGTAGCCTTTGAAGCCAACACTGCCAAACAAGTGGTCAAGTACCTGCCTTTATTTTTGTTTCCTGGGGCGTTTGATACCTTGTGTTTAGGATTCACATCAACTGTTGAAAACACAAAACGTTTTGGCACCCTTCAGCAGAATACTTTTATCTTCTGACTTTCAAACACTGTCACCCAGGATGGCTCTCAACATGGACAAAAAAGATTATTATTGATGTTGCCTCCAAAAACTTGGATCAAATTTTTCTGCTTACTGCCATTTTTCTGCTTGGGGTTTTTCTCAGTTAGAAAGTTGCAGATACTCTCATTCTATCCCAGGTAACGTTTAAGAGTAGGCAAAAGAAGTGGGATCATTTCATACCTTAGCAGCTGATGGATAGTTTTAGTTTGACAGTTGACTATCATGCTCAAATCCTCATACCAGCATTCCTTGAAGACAACCCTGAAGAACTGACATGTATTTCAGTTCTATACTTCCAGCCAGAAGGAATTCATGGACCAGACAGACTCTCCAGAGCTTTTTTTTCTGTGTGCACTTTAAAGATAGGTCATGGCTTAAATGGTACTGTTTACTGTCTTAATTTTGGTGTCTAGATGGACTGAAAGTCTGTAACTGGTAAGTGCTGATGCTATGACCCCATAAGCACACTGCTTGTCTTACCACTTTATTTGAAGTAGTAGACACATCTTTAAGGGACTTCCACAGGGGTAAGGCATCCAAAGAAACCCCTGACTTAAATTCTGGTATCTTCACACTGCTCTTCCCTCTAGACATGGGGTTGCCAGGAGTTACAGTATCATCTCAAAGAGAGTGATCAAACCAGCTTCAACCAAGCAACTGACCAAAGAGAAAAGCAAAGTACACCCATGAATCTTACACCCAATGTGTTCTGCTCTGATATTGATCCACTGACTACTAGAGGCAATTTAAACAAAACAAAAACTGACTTCTTGTTTTGCTCCCTCAGCTTTTGTTGATGAACAAAAAGCTGTAGGACACTGAATAAACCAGACTGAGGTCTGGCTGAGGGAGAGTTCTTAATAGTTGCTGCATTCATGATTTGCCTGTAGATGTACTTATAGATCTGGAAATATAATTTCAATTTAAGTGTAAAATACATTGTAATGTTGGCCTACTCCACACACAGGTTCGTGGCAGCAGTGGGATTCTTCCTTCTGTTTAGGACAATGATACAAAGGTTTAACTGCATGGTATATTTGGCTGACACCAGAGGGCCTTGCACCTATAGCACCTAAAGGAACAACCCCTGCAATCTGACTTCTGCAACGACAAAAGAATGTCCTCTTTTACAGCAGAAAAAATACATGTGTACACATTGCATAACCACAGCTGTGTCCTACAGGAGGGATGCTGTGGATGTGTGGGACTGGACAGGGCTCTGATAACAGGTTTTTGTCAATGCAGCCCAGCAACTGCCTTTACCCTCTGAACCACTACTGGAATCGACAGTTCAGCAGTGCTGCTTGTGCACCCCTCAGCCCTGGCACCCCAAGAGCTGTACTGGAGTTGTTGTGGCAGGTGACAGTGGTGTGAATAGAAATGCAGAGTGTCTGGAAACACTCAGTGCTGTCCTCTCGAGCTGCTCTGGCACCATGGACTGTCAAAGTGACCCTGAAGGGCAACAGAGCCAGAGGATAGAGCCTGAGAGCCCCACAGGTTTCAGCTCCTGGAGTTGTAAATACAGGAGCACCAGCAAGCATCACTGATATTTTAAATTTAAGGGTGCTGCATTATATAATCTGAATCATAAGAGAAGAAGCAAAAAGCTTATTATTGCAATTAATGTTCTTAAGCTACATATGTGATCAAAAATAGCCATGAGATTCCACAATGGAGATTCAGTGGTTGCACTGATTGCTTTTCCTACTATAGCCCATTAATGTCAAGAAGCTGGAAGCAAAGAGACTGCAGGGAGGAAGGAATAGGAAAGGTGGGGGTGCTGTCCTTACCTGGTCAGAATGAAGAATCCTTTTCAAAAAGGGCCAGGGAGCTGCGAGTTTAAGGACAGGGATCTGCAGTCTCTCCTCCAGTGAGAGAAACCAAACAGCACAAGAGGTGTAAAGCAGATTGTAAAATACAGCTCTCATACTGCACCCAGCATCACCTGGGAGAAATGGGCTCCTGCTGTGTCCTCCACTCACAGCTGGGGACTGAGGTCAGAGGAAAGAACTCCTTGGGTTCAACTACAGACTGTAGCCATGTGCTGTTTTGGCTTGACATGCCCTTGGGATTAGATCTTCACAGAGAAGTGGTCTAGTTTTATTTTAGACAATTTGTGTGAAGGTAGAAGATATTAAAAAGCACAGAGCACCAACAGCCTAAATATCTCTGGGATGTTTGAGATTCATTACTACCCTCAGCCCCTTTCCCCAGTTGTAAGGGGGAGTAGTTGCTTCTGCTCTCCTGTAGGAGTAACACTTTTTCAGCACACAGCTTTACCCTCACTTCTCATCCCTTGAATGCATCCTTGCAACCACGTTTGCTTTGCAAAGAGGTAGTATGTGAGAAATGGATGGGAAATTCCCTTCAACAGGGCTGGGAAGATTTTCAGCCTCATCTATTCTACCAGGCACTACTGTTCTTTCCATGCCTTGCATTTTGCTAGCATTTGTCATCAGTAGTGTCCAAAGGCAACCATTTTTTCACCAGAATGGAGGAGGCTGTGATCTGAGCTCTACATATGTGGCCCAAGTTTTGCCCAAATATTCCTGATGTCTGCGACGAGTTGAGCATGATGATGTTTAGTAAGAGCTGGGGGCTAAGGCAGCTTGTACCATGCTTCTTACAAAGGTCAGTTTGAAGTTGGATTGAATTGAAGGGCAGAGCTTTGGCAGCATTTTTTTCTGTGTTTCAGAATTTAACAAAGTCTGAAAATGTATTTGGTCCATTTGCTGAAAGATAAGCATGACAAGTGAAAATATAGTTTCTTCTGTTGGTAATAATCAAATTGTGCAAGAACAGTAGCAAAGTGAAATCATGCTTTGTGGCCTTCCAGCATGAGAAGGTTTTTCTGCTTCCTTGGTCCTTGGGTGTGTTCACTGTGCAGAGCCAGGTGTTGTCTGTCAGTCTCTGAGTTGTTCACACAGCCCTAAGCACAAAACCAGAGCACAATGCTCAGCTGCTCTGTCTGATGTCACAGCACAATGTATAAATCACTGCAAGTAAAGACTTCCAGGCTCTATCAACTGTGTGTCTTCATTGTTTACTCCAGGGTAAGTCCCCTCTGCCTGCAGCTCACATCAGGGGTACCAAGTACTGGACGTGAGTTGCTAGAAGACCCTCTGAACAGTGTCATTAAGACATGGGTGTAGGATGAGGAGCAGGCAGCAAAGGAATTGTGCCCTAGCCAAGCACATGCAACTGATTGGTATTCGCAGCAGGGTGGCAGCTAAACAAATCTGTAAAGCCTTTCCTGCATCTGCAAGGGGCTTGGGGTAGAGGGTCTGGGAATAAGGTTCCTCCCACACACTGGCCCCATCCCTGAAACAAAACCAGATTCAGTGTTTTTGCCAATCTCAGTGTTTGTGAGGTGGTGCTGATGTTATTATGTAAACCAAGTGAATACCAACGTGCTGACCCAAAACCATCACTACAACTAGCTGGTTGCTGACAAGAACGCAGAGATCAAACACTGCACATAAGAGAAAACAGATTTTAGGGGCAGGACTGGGAAGTATGTATCCCCCTAACAGTCAGGGGCACCCTCTCACCCATCAAAGTGAGGCATGGGGAGAAACAACAAGGCAAGGCTGCAGAGCCCCAGCTGCTGCTGGCTCCACACAGCTGCTGCTCTGGGAGCACTGGCTGAAGACGTGAAGGAAAGGAGCTGGATTTCTGCTGCAGGGGAGTTGAACACAGGTGGTGCATTTGCCATGGACAATCCAAAGGGATTAGTGTGGGGTTAACTCAGAAATCCCCTGGCTATAGCCACTGCAGAACCATTCTTCCCTTAACCTGGCTGTTCACTGTCCCTCTGGATTTATTAGAAGCTTTCTACCCATGACGGTATTTAAAAATTAGACTAGAGCTATTCCATAATACTCTGTGTGCCAGTGGAGAGTGGCATTTAATCTAGCAGCTCTGTTGCAGCCATTACCCTAGAGATTTACAGCCAGTTCCTCCATTTCCCTGAACCCCTAGAGACAGTTGAACGTGGAGCAAACACAGTGAGGAAGGGGCTATGAGATTACCCCCCAAAAGAAAGGTCAGACCTGAAACTTCCTCAGTGTTCCAGGACAGCTCTCTCAAGCACCACAAGGTGCTGCTGCCCACATCTTGGCTCTGCAGACCCCATCCCCAGCTCCATGTCTTGTCTCCATCCCCTCCATGCTGGTCTCCCAGCTCTGCACGTCTGCAGAGGGACTGCCAATTTCCCCAGAAGTGGGGTGGCTGGCAGCAGTGCAGACATCGTGCTTTTTTTTCCCCCCTTGGATCAAAATAACTTCAAATGGGAAACGTCTCAGAGACAAGAAGCCTTGTTAGTGCCTACTGCTGTTCTGTGGGAGCCTTTGATTATCCTGCAGATATTTTTAAAGCCCCTCATAAACAAGATGTGGCTCCATTCTGTCAGCAGCTCTGCCAGAAGCAGCCTCTGGTCCCCTGTACCCACTGCTTCATGCCCTGGCTCTCCAATTAAACACCTCAGGGGGCACTTGCTGAACCCCACTGATGTGCTTGGCTGCCCACATTTCCCTCCCATCTCAGGAGAGGCAGGAAGGGAACAGAGCCCATGGAAAGCACTGCAAACCCCCTCTGGCTGAGCCTGCAGGCCCCCCACCACAGTCCTTGCATTTCCAGGAAGCAGCACCACATTGGTTTGGGTTTTTTTTTTGCTAAATCAGGTTTGAAGTGGCAGTTGCTGACAGCAGCCACCTCCCTTGAGCACGTTCAGGGCACCAGCAGATCTGGGGATGAGCATACCAGGCTTTAATGCTGTGACAACCACAAAAGAGGATTTTTTTTACATTTCCTTTTCACTCACACCAACAGGAGAATCAGTGATCCTGAAAGTGAAGCGCACCTTTAGCTCTAGATCAGATAAACTTGTGCTATCTTCCCTGCCTGACACCAGCTCAGGCCATGAACTTTGCTTGAAGGCATCTTGCTTTTCAAGTCCTTGAAGTTCTCAGCTGGTAGACTGACTGCTGCTGACAGCAGTGATCAAGTGTCTGTGGCACAGAAGCACTTTCAGGAAAGCAGTGACCGGGACATACTCTGGGTAAAACCCCAGAGATGAGGTTTCCACTGCTGGTTGCTGAGTGGCCACCAAACCCAGAGCCTGTTATGTTGGAGCTAAGCCCTGACAACCAGGAGTCTATTGACCAAAAATAAGCTATTTTAGCTCAATACAGTGAAAGCTGCAAAAAATGGCAAATTGTTTGTCATCACTGCTTGATGACTTGGAGGAAGTGACTAAGCAACCTTTTCTACCAGACCACAAATTTGGGCCTGTTTTAACTTCCAAGTCTGGAAGCTGCCTCTCACTTCCCACCTCTGTGGCTGTTGTTACCAGTTAAAACTGGGAGGGGATTCACTCTGAAACCAGAGCTTCTGCCCAGCCATCACCTCTAAGGCCAGATGCACTAAGCTTGTGCAAAGCCAGGGACACTGGACACTTAAAACTTGTGTAAGTGCTGTGTAAGTTAACAGATGTACGACCTCCATGTACGAAATTACTCTTACTTCATCAAACTGTTTTAAAAGTCACACCTTTAGTTAATCCATCGTGGACTCAGCCTCAAGCAAAACTTTCATGTCGTAGAATCATAGATTCATGGTATCCATTGGAAGGCATCTTTCAAGCTCATCTAGTTGAAATCCCCTGCAATTAGCAGGGATATCTGCAACTTCAGCAGAAGACATGTTGGACCTGCTCACCGAAGTGAGGATGCCTTAGGGGCTGCATGTGAGGAAGAGAGAGGCTTAGGATTGAGTGCTGCCAGCACTCAGGGGGCTCTGAATGACCCTTGCAGGTAAACCATACTCACAGCTGCAGGCTGGGGAAGAGGGAGTGGACCAGTTCTGGTGCTGCTTTCCCTTTTCCCTCGCTCTGGGAAAATGACCTTAACCTCCAAGACCAATGCAAAGAACCAGCAACACAACTTGATAAATTTAAATGTTTTTTTATTAACAATCATTTTACATTACAAGGATAATATGACAAAAGGAAGGTTCTCGTGTACATACTATGATATATCAACATAGCTCTATTCGTATCCAGTGTCCTAGGTCCTTTTACACAGGTACTATAAAGCATAGTCTGTAAAGTAATATCATTTTAATGTTCTCCAAGAGTGATATTAACATATTAATACATATGTAGTAATAGACATCTAGATATTTTTCTCTCATTTAGTGTGTGAGTGTGTGTGTGTGTGTGTGTGTGTGTGTGAGTGTGTGTGTGTGTGGTGGGTGGGTGAGAGACTGTTTTGAAACAGTTCAGCAGGGCTGTGTTTGGATGTGGACATGGAGAGGTTTGAGACAAAAAAACTCCTGAAGTAGAAAAGCTTTTTTGACAATAGTTGGGTGAGTCTCTGAGGATGCCGTAACCAGCAGAAAACTCCGTAGCCCTCCTACAGCACTGGGGACATTACAGTATATGAGACATGGTTCCCCCAAGTAGCCCAGCGAGCTTATTCGACATGAGGTGCAGTGCATGGGAGCCCCTTGCTGTGCTGCCAGCACCAGTGGACGGGCAGCCAGGCTGCGGGCTAAGCCCATGCGAGGGTCAGTGGCATCCGAAGGAGAGGGCCGGTAACGGGGATACCATCTTGGAGGTTGATGAGGAACATGTGCTGGGAGCTCCCCATGGCTGAAGGGCTGCGGTGAGGCGGGGAGCCACCGGCGGGGGGGTTGCGGCTGAGGTGGATTACCAGTTGTGTGGAGGAGAGAGACCTGGGAGAGGGTGCTGAGGGGTGCAGCTGGTCTCGGGGGGGCAGCTGGTACAGCGCCCGCTCATGCAATACCAGTGTAAGAAGTCTTTCATCTGTCTGAATCACCCTGACTGAAGCCAACGGTTCAAGCAAATGGCGAGAAGTGCTGTGGTTGCCAGACCTCCCCCCTGCCCCTCATGGGGCAGCAGCAGGGTCATGACCTACCACCTGCTGCCAGAGGTACCTCTTGGGTACCCGCAGGTGCCAGCCAAGGGCTTCACCCTACAGCAGGGTCTGCAGACCACGGGGGGGCTGAGTGAAGGGAGGGCTGGAGGAACGAGATGTTGGCAGGCACTCGGGCAAGGCTGAGCCCTCTCCTGGATCCACCCCCAGACCCAGCACAGACATGCCCAGCGTGTGAAAACAGGCACCTCTTTGCACGGGCAGGGCAATAGGACTGCACCCTTGGGCGCTGCAGCCTGGCAAGGCCAGCATGCCATGTGATGGGCCCAACAGATGCAAGCATGTGCTACCACCCACATCTTCTGTTCAATCTGTTCTGTTCCCTTTCCTCCAGAACAGCCAAGAAGCGGCTGCGAGGCCCGAGGGAGTGGAGCAGAAGCCAGCCTGACCTGGCAGAGCTGCCCTCGCCCCCTCAGTGAGGCCAGAATACTCCTGTCCTTCTTGCTCTGACCTCACAGTCCCTTCTCATTTGTGCTGCCCCAGCTGCGTCTGCTGTCCCTGCTGGCTCCCACCGTGTGGCAGCCACCATCCCTCTGCTCAGTGATGCCTGGGCTCTCCTGCTGCCCTTATCCCACTGCTGACCAATGCCCGTGAGCAAAGCCACAGGCAACTGCTGAGGAACACCAAGCAGAGAGCAGGGCTGGGCGGAACAGCACAAAGCCACATTTGCACAGCACTGGTACCCGCAGTTGCCAACTGTGTCCATGCGGAGAGAGAAAAGTGCACGAGAGGGTGGGATATGTGTCTGTCCAAGGGTGAACACACTGGAACTCAGCTCACTCGGGAGAAGACAAGGATGCTCGAGCATTTTCCCCCACCAAATCAAATCCTTATTGAGCACTTGGTTAACAGGCCAGCAGGGAACCCCTTTGCCCTAACCACAGCAAGGCTCTTCTCCGCAGAGGGCTGTCTGCACAAACACAGGCTTGGCCAGTGTATGGCTAGAACTACCCCAAAGTCCAAAGTCTTCAGTGTCACGCGCCTTGTGCCAGAACACAGGGCCAGCCTTACACAAGGGTGGTTGAGTCTATCTCTATAGTATATCTTTTTATCTATCGAAAACATAGAAATATATAAATATAAAGGATTTTGTTTATAGATATATAAGCACGTGATTTTAATCTTTTGTACTGTGTGTATATGTACTGGGATGTGCGTATATACAATATATAGACCCTATGCATATGTACTGTATACATACACTAGCTTACATGCACACACACCATAGGTGTCTCTGAGGGAGACAGGAATTGCATAGGCGTTACTGCATTGAATATGATGGCTGAGGGAGCAACGTACCATTTCTCTGCTTTTAAGACCTCTGTTGACAGGGCTGAGAGGGGAACCTGCAAAAGCAGAGGCTGTTGCTGCTGGCCTGGAAGACGGCTGGCTCGGCTGCCTCACCCGCTGTCCAGGAAAGCAGCAAGCCTCAGGACATCAGAAAGAGAGGGGACACCTGGAGACCCACCCCACAGGCCACCAGGTTGAGTTTGTGCTGTGAAAAAAGAGATGGACTGAGCCTGGATCGTGGCCGAGGAGTCGTGTCGGCAAAAGTGCAACCAGCACAGGGGTTGACCTTGGGGAGACCCAAGGTGAGGACACGTCCCCTCGCAACCCCCCATGGCTCCCACATGCTTTTGCTGGTACAGGAAGAGCTTTGGTCTCTTGTGAGGATTGTCCCTGCTGAGTTCAGTCTCATGGCAGAAGGACATGCCTGCATGTGCTTCACAGATTTCTGCTTCACAGCAGGGTGAAAGAGGCAAGGAGCTGGAGCAAAAAAAGCAGGGAGGGGAAATGGGCAACCAAAAAGCCCACGGGCTAGAAATACAAACCCAAGGGTCTGGTGAAGTGCGCATTATTCACAGTCAGATGCCATAGCTAAGACACGGGGGGAATAAGAGAATAAAGACCTCCCTGGAGAAAAACAAAGCCCTTCTCTCTCTGCAGCAGAAGCAGTTCAAGACGCTGTGAGCAACACGTTTGAAACAACCTCTGCTTGCTCGGTGCTGCAGGGAAGGCATCGATTAAACCCGATGGGCAGTGATGCCCCAGCCAAGGTCTCCCTCTACAGCACAGCTGAGCCCTTCCTACACCTGCCACTGCCCCCAGGAACTGGGCAGGGCTGGGTGCAGAGAAGCCAGGGGCACTTTGAATTGGTATTCCCCCCTCCTCCCAGGCTCATGCCAGCAGTCACGTTTCCAGCCCCAGACTATTGATGGGAGGAACAGCTACAGATCTGAGATAGGCAAGTGAAGCTGGAGGGGAAGCTTGCAATGCACCAGAGGCTGTCTAAGACAAAGATCAGGTTTATATTCTTACGTGGGGGAGATGGGCTGGGCCGGCTGCTCTGCCAAACCCCCCCTCAACAATGCAAGGGGTCTCTGAACTCTCCCATAGCAGGTACCCACACCATCCTATGGCAGGGAGTCACGTTTCCCAGCAGCAGCATTTGCCAGTACACGCAGAGTTATTTCCAAAAGGACAAGTGCTGTCCCTTTGCCAGCTGCCTGCCTGGGGTAAAAAAGCACCCCATACCACACTCTCTGCTTCACCAGCAGGAATAACAGCAGCCAGTGAAAGACATCTCTGGTGAGAGCGTGCTGTGCAAGTAAACTGAAGGAAAAGGAGAGGCAAAAGAGAGGAATCGCTGCTGAACAAACCTCTGGCAGCTCTCACTGCGCTGGCAAGGCAAAGGCACCATTTTCTCCCCAGCATCCACCACAAAGGGGCTCAGAGCAGGAGCTGGGAAGAGGCCTCTTGGGTGGCTCAGCTCCTGGGGAGCTGAAAGGTGTCTGGAGACTGTCCACAAGTGTCCCTTCCCTCCACACAGGCCAGGCACTTGGATGGGTCTCTGTGACAGAGCCACGTGCTGAACTTTTACCATTGCCAACGGGAATGCAGGTGATTTTTGGTTTTGCTATGGAGTTGAGCACTGGACATGAGGAAGAAGTTCTTTACTATGAGGGTGGTAAAACCCTGGAACAGATTGCCTAGGGAGGTGGTAGAGGCCCACCCTCCCTGGAGACATTCAAGCTCATGCTTGATGAGGCTCTGAGTGACCTGCTCTAGTTGCAGCTGTCCCTGAATCCTGCAGAAGAGCTGGACTAGACGACCTTTAAAGGCCCCTTCCAATCCAAACCATTCTAGGAAAAGAAAATGAAGAAAATGAATGGAAGATAAAATGAATTAAAAAAGGGAGGAGGAAAACAGTTTCTACAGCCTCCCCAGCACCCACAGCAGCTTGCACTAAGCATCGTTGGCATATTTGCTTCTATGTGCACACGCAACAAGATAACTCTCCCCAACCTGCCTGTTCCCTTCCGCTACATCTGTTCACTTATCTCCAACAGCTACTTCACCTTGCCCAACTCCAGGTCAGAGGCTAACAGAGCAGCAATTCTTCTCTTTTTTTTTTAATCTTTTTTTTAATCTTTTTTTTTTTTTTTCACATCTCCTCAAATTTTTTACTGAGGAGGGACCATGCCACCTTCATGTCAGGGAGCTCTGTGGCCACACCCTGAGCCTGGAGGGCTTGCCACCACCTCCCCTGGAGACATTCCCTGTTTTATAGTCAGATGAACAACCTCTCAAGCCTGCACTGCTGGCATGGGGGGGGGGGGGGGGGGGGGGGTTCCAGTTTGGTTTTGGGGGGAAGGGGTCAATAGGAACACTTATTTTTTTGGGTAGGCAAGGGGAAAAACAAAGGTTTTGTTTGGTGGGTGTTTCAAATGA
>JANHGL010011875.1:0-27520 GCA_024611195.1 Ceyx melanurus | reverse complement strand
TCTGGGTGCAGATGCTCCCTGCAGGGGGGTTGGGTTAGGTGACCTTGAAAGGTCCCTCCCACCCCAAGCCAGTCTGTGATTCCTAATGTGGATCACAGGCAGGCAGTGAGCTCAGGGGTTTGGCCTGGTCAGGTGGCTGTGGGCAGCTTCTCAGAGCAGGAAGTTTGGTTTCCCAAATCATGATCCTTATCTCCCTGCTTGTGTAGGAGGCCAAGCCTGGGGGGTGCAGCTGCAGCTTGGCACCTGCGCTGCTGCCCTGGGACAGCTGGTGCAGCACAGGGCACTCTGGAAAGTCCTCTCAAGCACTGTGGTTGATGAGATCTTAAAATCACATTGTGGTAACTTTGATTCTTGGGCACTAAATGGAAAAGCACTACATTAAACTAATGTTATTTCACCTGCTGAATTGTTTAAATTGTGGAGAACTGTGTTTATTTCTCTTTTTCTGTGTAGAGAGTGGGGAAGGACCTGTTCATTTGCTGTATGAGCTGAGTAGAGATGGTGGAGGGAGTGGAACATCTCCCTGCTGAGGAAGGGCTGAAGGAGCTGGGGCTCTTTAGTCTGGAGAAGAGGGGACTGAGGGGGGAGCTCATTGCTGGTTATAAACATGCACAGGGTGAGTGTCAGGAGGATGGAGCCAGGCTCTGCTCTGTGACATCCAGTGACAAGGGGCAGTGGGTGCAGCTGGAACACAGAGGGTTCCACATAAATATGAGAAAAAACTTCATGGTGAGGGTGACAGAGCCTGGAACAGGCTGCCCAGGGGGGTTGTGGAATCTTGTTCACTGGTGCTGGGTGTTTACCTGGAATGAGATGAATTTTGGTGGAGTGGGGAAACTCTGAGGAAGGTGGTTGGTTGAGGGCCAGGGTTTGAAGATTTATCTGCCCTGACTGTGACAAGAAGTAAACTTTCTGTCTCCAGCTTTTAAAAAAAGCTAAGAAGAACTAAGAACTCTCAAATGCTTTCTGCCAATAGATTAAAATGTAATTAAGCAAATAGTAGAGTTATATTTTTTCACAGTCAGATGGTTCTGGGCATGCTCTGCAGTCTCTCAGGTTCTCTCAGGAGTGGTGAGTTGTCTTTTTTTGCCTTTCCTTCCACCACTGCCTGATGTTTTCTTTCCCCATCCCCCAAATAACATTCATGCTGCTTTAAATTTTCCAGTCCATTAGCTTCAAATGAGGAGAAGACAGTGAATGAATTTCCTGAAGATAATCTCGGGGTAGAGAAACACACCTTGGTTGAAACCTTTTGAAAAATATTCTGTCCTCAGAATGAAGAGCCATGAGAAAAGTTTTGTGTGAAGGCTTTAATGTCAGAGATATTTAAGGCTGTAATACCAGAGACATTTTAAATCTCATTTCTTAAATGAGAAATATATTTTTTCACTAAAGAAAATTATTCTTAAAAATGACCTAAAGCTCCGAGGGCCTCAGATCAAGTATTTGCTCATTCAAGTCTGAAAACAGCCCCAAAATAGTGTTCTAACTCCATATTTAAATTGTAAAATGCTAATTTGAGTAACTTCTTTTTATAGAAGAGATGAACCTCCACACTACCTACAGCTGAAGTGAAACCTTGCCCTTTTTATTGCAGGGAGAGCTGCCCTTACCTAACCGTGGTCTAACCATGTTAATATATTAAGCTAAGTCTAAAAATACAGAAAAGAGAAGATAGTTTGGCATGTCTTAGGCTCTCCGTGGCTTCTTATGTTTATTAACTATATATATCTGGTTTCTAAGTTAGTCAAAAAATGTGGAAAGCAAAGCTTAAGCTGACCTAAAGTACTTGGAGATGGGCTTCCAAGGAGAAAAAGATGCTCTTCACATCTCTGGGCATAAAAATACGTATTCATTCAACATGCAGACATCGTTTATGAGATGTAGTATATAAGGGAGTGTCTGCTTCCTTCAGTTTCCTGAGACTCTTGGAGCCTGTGTTTTCCATGTTGGCACCTAGGCTCCCACTACTGATCTTCTTGTGTGTTTAGTCTTGGCTTCTGGTGGCCTGGGAAGCGGAGGAGTGAGGAGCAGCTCTTGCTGCTGAAGGGAGATGTGATTTCAGGCTGTCTCAATGTGTCACTGTCTTCCTGCTGCCTTGCCTGAGGGACCAAAACCCAGGCAGGCCTCAGAACCTGCTGCTGCTCTGGAGGTTGCCAGATGTTTGTTGTTTGCCAAATTTTAAACAATTACAAAATTTCTACCATATCTTTAGAGCACAGCTTCCTTCCCTGCCCCCTCAGCCAGCTTTCCCTCCCTCCCACCCTCCTCCCCTTCCCTTGGCTTTGCTTGTCGCTGTTCTTGCAGATCAGGCCCCAGTTTCTGCTGACTCTGTACATTTATTTCTGTTAAGGCATTTTGCACTATTAAAGCTACAAATGGAAGCCAGTGAAGGGTAGGTTTTTTTGTAAAGAATTTAACTATAGCTTCTGAGAGAGACGGGGAGGAGGGGGGGGAGAAGTAATTTGGACCTTGAATATGAGTGAAATGGATGTGTAAGGATTGAATAGAAAGCTCATAGCTCTTGATAATGAGCTGCCATACAACATTTCCAATCCTGATAATTTAATAAATGTTCTTGGGAGCCCCGAGTCAAGTCCAGCTGTGATTTTTTTCAGAGATTGCTAACACAATTTCAGATCACTGCAGCTCTGGTGATGCACGAGGCAAAAGAAGTGGAGATCAAAAGCAAAAAGCCACGCTGTGTGCGAGGTGCACGACCTTACTTCAGGTCTGATGTGCATTTACATTCTTCTTGTATGAATGAAACATTTGAGAGTTTAATTAGTTCTGGGGGGAAGGTTTCTAGGATGTAGAGTCACAGAGCCAGGAGGTGGTTGGAAGTGTATTTGTGCTTGATAATTCTGTGAGATATATTTTATATATCATTCACAGTGTTTTAGTGAGAGTGCAAATGTTGAGATGCTGTTTCTAAACCCAAATCCACCTTTTTTTCCCTCATCACTGTGTCCCAAATCAGGCATCCATCAAGTGGCAAACAGGATCTAGAGGTGAGGAGAGACTCCACTTCTCCAAAACAACACTCAGATACTTGAAACTGATTTGTCTGTCCACAGCCTTCCTCTTGGCCACCTGTTTGAACTTGCTTGGTAGCCTTTTCCTTGCTGCTGGCCCTTATCATGTGGGTGCATTTCCACACGAGATGAGGCAGGACTGGGGGAAAACAGACATTTAACTTTGCCCTGAATTGTGCCAAAAGCAGCTGGCTTGCTCACCAAAGGGAGTTAGATGACCAACGGAAAAGTTGATACACCAATCTTCAATTACAGCCTTAGATCTTCCTGTCTACACAAAGGGCCAAAATAAGATTGTTCTGGCATCTTTTTTGTTTTTATAATCCTCATTTGTTACTGCTTTGTTTTGCCGAGCCCATGGTTATTACTTAAGGCTAGTTCTTGTAATTTAATAATCCTCTATTATGACCAAAGAGTGTTTTGTCTCGGGACAAGAAATTAAACATTTCCTGAAAAAAATGGAAGGGGATGCACAAACTGCAAGATACTGCAGGATATCAGACCTTCGAGGTGCAAGTTGTTTATCAGGAACGTTGTCTTGGTTTTTCAGCCATGAATTGTAGAGATTTCCAGAAGCTTTAGCTTTTCTTAACACCTGGGAGCACCTTGTGGGAAGAATCTCATTCCATGGGCATCTCATTCCATTTTGTATTGGCTGGTTGAGACTATTTTCTTCCTGTTCTAGCACCTCTGTTGAATATTGAATGATTTCAGTGTTGCCAGCCCATTAAGTCTTTGTATTTCTCCTCTGGTGGTTTGTACTCTCAACTAAGTGGTGTGGTTTTTGTGAGCTCTTGATTTAGAGGTTATGTGTATGTGTAGAAGATGCTGCAGTAATGTTGACTTTTGGCAGTTAAGGCACAAAAGCAGAGAAGCAGAGCAGGTGAAGGCAGGGTATTTGGGGATCTTTAACAGCTCTATTTTTCTGAAGCTATATTCCAATGCTGTGTTAATTACACACATTGTTTAGAGGCTTTATGGGTGTTTATATGTTCTGCCTTGCTCTTGGATGCTAACCAAAGAGCTTGAGGATTTGAGGATTTCTATAAAGTCCAATTCATTTTTAATAATTACAGTGCAACTATTTTTTTTTAATGGACACCTTATTAAATAATCAACTGTGATCTCTTGAGCAAACTTTCAAAGGGATGTTAAACTGACAAAATAGTAGTATTTAAGTATTATTCTCTTCCTGTTAAGCAAGAGGCTTTCACACTTGCAGTGTGAAATTACTGAGTGTAGCTCCTTGGGCACTACCTGAACACACTTTCTCGTGCTTTTAATGTACATTTTTCATTCTTTGACCTCCCCAGTGCACGTTTGGAACCTTGCCACTGCAGATTCAGGCTTTTGCCTTCCATCCCTTCACTTTTTGAGTCTGCTGTGGCCACAGCACAGATGCCCAGGGGACCCAGATGTAGCTCCCAGACCACTGAGTCCTCGGTGACTGTGGCTTCCAAAGTGCAGCCCGTATGTGGCACGGTCCCAATGGCTGTGCACAGATGAGAAATTCTTAACAGTTCCTCTAATTTTGGTGTATATAAAGGTTAAAATAACAGACACATCAGGATTATTATTAATCCAGAGATTGTAAACGTGGTCTCTTAGTAACCTGGGGGTAGGAGGGAAGAAGCTCGGAGTAGAGCCACTTCCAAAACGCTCTGGTTGCCCGAGTTGAACTCGTGTTGACATTTAAATAGGGTGTCATGTTCCACAACAGACCAGAAACAATGCTTGGCAAGAAGACCATTTCAAGAAGTGTACAGGAAAATGGGTCTACTTTCTCTTTTCCCAGTGGTGGAAGAGCTATTTTGGTGCTGGAAACTGTTCCTGTGTGAAGCGTATGGGAAAGAAATAACAGAAGTCTTCTGAACCTGGAGAAGGGAAAAAAAAAAACCTGGTTTGACAGAGGGTAGCACAGAACAACCTTTGGACCATACCATGGCCTGGGGAAACTCACACCTGAGCATATGGAAAGAAGCAGCTTTGGAGAAGACAAGTAGCCAAAATCTTAACAAGACTGGACTTTAGGGAAGATGGATGGAGAGGATGGAGAACATTAAAAGTCCTACCTGGCCTAGCTGTTGCTTCTCAGCAGGAGTGCTTGGTGCTGTTCACAGCCTGGCCACTGGCACCAGGAGAACTAGCAGGGGTTAATTGTTAACTGCTTTGCCTGATTTAACACACTGCTGCCAGAGCAATGAGGTACATTATGAATAATATAACCAAGCAGATATTTGTAATATCTTTACTGCTCTATGTATATCGCTATTTTATTACATGCATGTGGGACACAACACTTTAAATCATTAGCTTTAAGTAATATGAACTGCAAGATGCTGTTTTGCTCAGATTACCTTAGATACTTAGTCAAGAGGCTGATTTTAAACTTAGTTTTTCCGAACATACTATTTTCTCCTTGTTTTCTAAAGGGATGAGTAGGAAGAGTAAAATCCCGTGGTCAGTAAAAGCTTTTCTTTGGCTTGAGGTATACATATATTAGATAAATATATATATTTATCTAAACATAAATCAAAGGAAGCTGAGGGATAGATTGGCTGGCGAGGCCATTTCCTAACTTTTCTTGACAGGAACACTCATTCTCCTTGCTCATCCCAACTCTTCCTGCAATCTAAGAGAATCTGGATGGGTAAGATTGTGTATTCTGCACATCCTCCTTGCATATTGAGTGTTACTTACAAGTGTTGACAAGCATATTGATTTAATTTTCAATTCTTAGCCTTCATTTGCTTAAGCAGTTTCTAACCTCTACAGAAACACTCCTTTTCACAGGGAATTTTTGATATTTTCTCAGCCCTGAAGAAGGGGTAACGTTAGGATAAAACAGGGGGGGATTATGCAAAACGAGTTCAGCAACTTGAGGTCCCCGTGTTGAGAGGCTTTGCTTGGTTTGTTTTGAAAGCCAGTCCAATCAAATTAAAAGCAGACAAAACTAAATTTGGTTCAAAGTTGGCTCACCTCAGATTTCAGCAGGAGCTGTGAAAGCCAAGTTTAAATTGGGACAGGAAGGGAGGGAATGTGGTCAATAGCCTTAAAGTTGAGCATTTTAAATAGGAAATCTGTTTATGCCTCCAATAGCACTTGCTGTTCTGATTTGTTTAGAAAAGCTAAAACAATTCAGAACAGTGGAGTTGCTTGAGGCCTTTCTGGCTTGGCTTGAGCTGAACTTTGTCAGAAATTTAAGCTGGTCTCCAAGCTTTGATTCATCCAGTTAAGTGGTGTAAATGATTCTGATCTTGACTTAAGGCACCATCCTGCTGTTACTTCCTTCACATTTTCCTTGTTTTCCAATACTTAGCAAAGCTTTAATGTTTTCTAGTCTTAAGAATACATTGTATAACTTATTCCATCTGCTCTTCTAAGAGAAGTTCTGATTTTATCATCAATATTTAAGTACTGTTTCAAGGCAATAGTAATGAGTATAATATGGGATCACAGAAAGGAAGAGAGGTTTTTGGGAGGGAAATATATTGATGTGGCTCACTGATGAAATGCATCAGGGTTAGTTTGGCTTAGTTTTGATAGGAGAAATAGAACAATAAGAGCTCAATCAGCTGAAAACTAAGGAGAATTTAATTGCTAGGTAAAGAATTTTGCCTGGGCTGAACACCCTTTCCCCTCCCAAAATCTGCATGGAATTTTCTATAGACATTATTTGCATAATTTATTGTATTTTTGCTTGATCTTCAGTTTAACTTGCTTCTCCTGCCCTGTGCTAGTAATGAGGAGTGTGACACTCACCTTTAGGAAGCAGGGAGATTGTCTTAAATTCAAAGGAAACTTCAAGGAAAGGGTTACTCAGATCCTGCATTCAAGGGAAGGGAATGTGGAGCTGACAAGAATTCCTCCCACTAATTTCCCTCTTCTGTCAAATAGCTGTGTGATTTTCTTTGTCATCCGGATCCTCTGCATCTGGATCAGGATCTTCTCTCTTCATTTTCATCCCTCCACCTGTGCTAAATTTTACTGCTGATGAGCATCACCCTTTTATTCCTATTTTATTTCACCATGGCTTCAACCCCCTTTTCTCTACTTTTCTTCATTCTTCCCTTTTCTCAGCCCTGTGAGCACCATCCATGTCTGCACTTTGTTTTCTCTTCCAAAGTCTCTTGGTTCTTCAGAATTCTGCTGTGCCCTGCTAACAGATCTTCAAGATCTTCACTAGCAGGAGTTGCCTTTGGCAGAGAAGGGTGTTACCTGGGTACCTGTCACAGCAGAAATTGGGCTTTGTGGAGTTACTGAGGTGGCACTTTCTCATGAGGGGGTGCTGGCAGCTGCTAAGTGTGTGCAGATGTTCTTAGAACAAAGTGTGTAGTGAAGTTAGTGATGATTTTGCTCTTTCTGGTCAAGCAAGTAATGTAGAAAACATATATTCATGTTCATAAAACGCTGTCATGAGCAGAGAGAGACCCCAGAACAGCTCACTTGGGTGAGCTACTCTGCTCCTCTGGAAGAGGGAAACTCTCATCTTGGCAGCACAGGTTCTGAAAGGGAAACAATTCTTCACTCAACTTCTAGAATTAGTTGCATGTGTTTGGAGCAATCAGCCAGCAGCTCTTCAGCTTTAAAATGCCTTTTGTGGGTTCTGTCAGAGGGGTCAACTAAGGAACTGAAATGGTCCTGTGGAGAGTGGCACAGTCTTCTCATCATATCAGTTTTGTGTTTCTCTCTTCTAACAGTGGGTTTGGGAGAAAGTTGTATGTCGTTATGTATCAGTAGCAAAGGAGGTATTTTGGCTACTCAAATCAAGAAAAGGCTGAGGAGGTTGGAAAGGGACCAAGCTGGGGGAATGAGTTGGAAGATTTCTGCCTTTATGTCATCAGAAAGGCAATAATTTTGTCACAGCTAAAGAAAATGGTGGGTTACTATTTGCTTTTGAGACATGGAAAGGTATACTTAGAGTTAAAAAAAAAAAAAAGTATCAAATCCTGTATTTTCTTTTTAATTTCCAAAAGCAGTTCATAAACCTGTGATCACATTTTAAGCTCTCCTCACCAGAACTCCATTTGTCTTTTACAGCTGTTTGTAGGTTTGCTTTTGGGCAGATCTCAGACTTGTCTATTCAGATATTTTTGGTTTTTTTTGGAATTAAAATTTTGCTTTGAATACTTAAATATTAACAGTTGTCTTCATACCCTTGCTCTTGAGTGCCACCTGAGCTAGAGCTCCAAAGAAGAATCAGTGAATATGATCAGAGGTGCCTCTTAAAATGTCAGTAGTTTCAAATTCCATCTATACACAGCCATAGATGTAGAGAGAAAATGTGGAGCCTCCCTTTGATGTCAGTGCTAGAGAGTCTAGAACTGGTGTTTGTAGGGACTGTTTTGGGAGAGGGGATCACAGGAATGTTGAAACAAAATATTACTGAAATTGGAGGTAGCTGGATGTGTTCTTCAGAGATGAAGGAACAATCTGATTGTTTCTTTTATTTTAATTACAAATCCATTTTGATGTTGGTTGTTTCCTTAGGACTTAATTTACCTTTCCTCTTCTCTAATTCAGATTTTAGTCAGAATTACATCATTTCCTAGGAGCTGCAAATACAAAGATCAGTTTGTGGGTGGGCCAGTTCTGTGTGTGAAAGAGGGAGGAGAGAGAGATGTGATTTGTGTCTGTGTATTCATGAGTCCAGTTTAACTTGACTTGTCTTCCTCAGGTCTGAATGAGCTCCTTAAGTCAGCTCTGGGCCATCAGTTTTTTCCCCTCCTGCCATCTCATGCCTTTTGGTGCCCTGTTGTTTGGGAGGGTGTCACCTGGAGCAGCAGATCCCAACACTGCTTGAGGAAACCACCATGTTTGGTCAGTTTGGAGCATTTGGGCTTTTTTAAACAGAGCAGAGCTACTTTGCAGAGTGAAAGAGGAGCTGATTAAATTCAAAACAAAGAAATTAACTGCATTTATCTTCTTAAAGTGATGCCTGTGCCTCCCTCTCATTCCCCAGTTTGCCCAATCTGGAGACTTGGGTGGCACTGGAGATAAAGGATGAACCCTAAGATGTGCAGCAAGTTGGTAGGCATGTTGGGTGATGGATATACTGAGCAGGAAACATCTGTGAGAGGTGGATGGGTCATTGCTGGTGTCAAAGACTACAGTAGAAAGCAGAATAAACCAGAAATGAAGAAATAGCATCAGGGGGGTGGTGGAGGTACCCTCCTGAAGCCACAGGAGGGTTTGTGGCTGCAGTGGTGACACAGGAAGGATACTGGGGACTCTTAACAGTTTGAAATATACCATTAGGTAGCAAACAAGTTCAAACACACTCAGATCAGAGAATCTTAGAATCATAGAAGCACAGAATGGTGGGGGTTGGAAGGGTTGGAAAGTCCAATCCCCCTGCCAGAGCAGGGGCACCCAGGGCAGCCCACACAGGAACAGATCAGGTGGGGCTGGAAAGTCTCTAGAGAGGGAGACTCCACAGCCTCTCTGGGCAGCCTGGGCCAGGCTCTGTCACATATCTAGAGGGTTAGGTCTCTATTGATGGAAGTCTTAAGGATATTTAAGGACCTTGGTGCATTCCCAGCAGCCCTTCAGCTGCCATCACTGGTTTTCTAGATGATCAAACTTAACAAGAACAAACTAAATGTTCAGTATCAAGTGCCCCAAACTCTTGTAGTTTCTGAAGTAGACTGGTGAGTTTTTCATCATAGTTTGACCTCCTGACTGCACCATGGAAGCCTTCTGGTTTGGAAATAGTTTGAACATGTAAATTTAGTTCCAATCCTCACACTGCACAGTGTTGAATTCTCCAACCTCATGGCACATTTGGCATCCCCCTCGCACCGAACGTGGTGGCTCAATCCCCAAGACTAACTGTTTATTCTTTTTTCCCTTCCATTTGGGCAGAGAGCTTAAGGGAGCAACTGTTGTGGAAACCAGTTCTTTATTTTTTTGTGCATTTGAGAACCCACAATGGCCAGCACTAATTGCTTGTTGGCACCTTTGAGCAAGGCTTTGCTCTCTCCAGCTCTGCGTGGTGTTCGGCTTCACTGGTACAGCTGGAGATGTGGCTTCTGAACAGAGGGGATTTAAACACAAAACCACAATTGTTGCAGGCAGTTGAGATCTCATTTTTTTAATGGGATCTACAGCTTGAAGCCCCTGCCCATATGTGCTTCAGTGGGCAGGCTGCTGGGAATGGTGATACCTATCTTCCAGCTGGAGCAGGCCACCCATCCTCAAGTGCCTCTGGAAGAGCCTCGTGCATTCTATTCCCTCCCCAGCAAATGACCACACACAGGTCTTCTGTAGCCAAAAAAGTTCTAGTTTGCATAACTGTTGATGCCATTTTGACAGCAGCTTGTTGTGCACTTATTTGGGGTTTTTTTGTCTTCTTCTTGCTGCTGTTGTGGGGCTGGAAGCTGTAAAGAACGACACAGTCAGTGCTCTGCAATAAAACTCAGGCCTTTCTTTCCTTCTTTAGAGAAATGAATTATAAATGTCCTTGTTGCCAAGCACTTGATAACTGTGTAAGTGGGAGAACCTCTCAGTGCTATACCTTAATAGCAGAATTAATGATATTTGAACTTAAGTCTGTTTGCTGAGACTTCATTAGCTTTTCAGCTGAGAAAATGAGTGGGGGAACACGGGCATTGTGCACTGGGAGACCAGCACCCAGCTACACCTCCCTGCCACTGCTTTCTCATGGTGGAGCTGCTGGGGTTTCCTTCAGGAGTTGCACATACTGTGGGTTCCTTTCTCTTGAGACAATCCTATTTAGGGTTTATTTTAGAGTTTAATTTCAAACTGTCTTCTTCCTCGACACTGCACTGTGGCTGAGTTGGTAGCGTGCTGAGCATTTCACTGTACTGATGAAGGGTAGTCACTATATTAAATTTCTTCATCTTCTGCAGCAAACTTTGTCAGCTTTTTTGGACAAGAGGATCTTATTATAATCTAAGGGCAGAATCCAGCACTGTCTGTTACAGTACTGGATTTTATTTGCAGAAGAGCCCCCTTCTAATGAGAGTAAATTCCTAGCGCTAAGAGCCAAAAATCATGTTTTACTGTTTATTTTTTACTATTTGGCATGTCCTCAGACAATTTGTTTGTTGTGCTGGATCATCATGGGGTGTGTTAGATCATCTAATTGAAAAAAAAGGAGTTTGTTGTCCTGGAACATCTCCAAAAGTTGTTTGTTCCACAGCCAAGTCCCTCCTATGCTCTGACTCTGAGGTCATCTCCATAAGTCACGTTTATTATGTTTCATTTATTTCCCAACGACACAGTTGGATTCTAAAAATTTCCAATTAAATAGATGGCATCAAGTGTATTTTACAAGTAACAATGTAAATATATCTCTAAGGTTGCTCACCTGGCCTTTAGCCTCAGGCTGAAGGTTACTACTCATCCTGTACTCACAGCAGCAGCACCACGATGATCATGGCTGGTGATAATTGCAGCTGCTTCTAAGCTAGAAACACAGCAGTGCACAACAGGGAACTCCATTTTTAAGTGGTTATGCATTTCTGCTGGTGAAACAAAAATCATCAGCGTGCTTTGCTTCTCATGCTTTCACATCTGATTTTGCAGGAACAGTAGATACCTGACAGTGTGCTCTGTGTAGTAACACCAGGCTTGCACAGTATCCTTCTGTGGCTGGTCAGAGTGTCCCCAGTCCTTTCTACAGCAGCTTTAATCAAGTTTTTTTTCTTGTAAAGTGTATTTGAGGGTAGGTTGTATCTATTTTTCTTTTATTCAAGATCATGTAAAACCTCGTCTGCTTCTTTAAGGGTGCACTGAGGTAAGGAGTTGCTCTTTAGGGTTTTATATAGTGATGTATGAACATCATTTTTTTCAGGAAACAGAAGACTTAGTGCCTCTTTTGCCTGAGATTTGTATCCCCTGTAAACCAGGAAGGAGAGTTTCAAAGGGCTAGTTCCTATCTTTAGGTAATTACATATTTAGTGTGGTCTTGGGAAACATGTATCATCTGTGTCAGAAAGGAAAGCAGACTGCTGCTGACAGCTCTTATCTTCTGAGCATGACAGTTGGGAGGGAGGAGGTTTTAAAGTTTCTATCACTCCTTTAGCATGGTTGGGAGTCCTCATACAACTGTGGGAAACCATCTCTACCAGTTCCTGCAACACTGGTGCTGCTGGTGTTAATGGTTGCAGTGGGTGGCAGGGATTGCAGAGACTCCAAGGAGGAAAGTAAGAAGAGCAGAGGCTCTTCCAGAAAAAAAAGACAGAAATTTATCAAAAAAAAAGGCATCAAAAAAGTTACTGAGCAAATGCAATGGGCATTTACAAGTGTAACAATTTATTTTCCAACGTTTCAGATACTCAGGTCAGTGCCTTTCAGGCACTTTGATAATGTCCATTGTAAATTAATGTCAGTATTCTGCATTGATCTTAAAAGTTTCAAGCTGATGTTTATCTAAAATAGTCTCATTTGGACATATGTGTTATCTTGTTCACTTTAAAGAAATATGTACAATAAGGCAATTTGTGGTACATTCATCAGACTCCACAAAAACTCAACCAATCAAATACTCTATCAGTAAATTATCAGCATTTGAGTGGTGGTGAGTCTGTGTTAAAGCTGATGGGTTGGTTTTCACTCTCACTTTAAAGGTTATCACTCTTACTTTCAATTAATTATCTTGAACATTAGGCTCCCAGAAGAGCTGGTAACCAGCAGCAGGCTGCTGCCAACCCCTCAACTCTTTTTTGATCTACACCCCATCCCTGGCTGCCCTCCTAAAAAGCTGTGCTGGAACCTATGGGTCAGTCTTTTTAGCAGGACAAGGGGTGATGGCTTTGAACTAAAAAGGGAGTTTCAGATTAGCAAGAAGGAAGAAATTTTTTACCTTGAGGGTGGTGAGAGCCTGTCCCAGGCTGCCCAGAGAGGTGGTGGCTGCCCCATCCCTGGCACCATCCATGTTGGTGCTCTGAGCAACCTGCTGTAGTTACAGATGATCCTGTTCCCTGCAGAGGGGTGGCACTAGATGACCTTGAGAGATCCCTTCCCACCTAAACCAGTCTATGACTCAGTGACTTTGGGCTGGGTGAGTTGTCCTGCTGCACCACCAGTGCCCAGGCCAGTAAGAACTGGGCTAATCTCCAAGTTACCCTTTGAGGTCAGTCCAAAGAACTGCATTTAGTTCAATTTTCCTGATGAAGTAAAATTTAGAAAAGCTCAGTTTTCATCTGATCCTTTAAATTCTTCATTTAAACCTCACAGGGTGATTACTTCTGAATCTGTATGCAATCTATGCCACCAGTGTGGTGGAGCTGCACTCACACATGGGCAAAGGTTTATTATTGGTGGAGTTTTATTTTAGGAGAGAGAGGAGGTGAAAGGGTTGATGGAAAGAAGAAATGATTTTCAAGTATAAGAAGCAGAGCCATATGAGGTAAATTCACACCAAAAGGCAGAATTTTTTTGTGTGTATGTGTGTTCCTATTACCTTAGATTACATTCCTATTACCTTAGATTTCTGCTTAGGTAATTCTGCATGGAGAATGGGGAAGTGGTTGTCTGCTGTTTGCTTTTCAGTTTTATTTTAAGGGAAATTCAGACTTACCTGAGTGTATTGATAGGAAAACACTGATTTTCATACATATTGACATCAGTTCATGTGAAGCATTTTATTCCAGTTGCTCCAGCTTGTAGTTGTGGTGGAATCTAGGGGGAGAGGAATTTTATCACTGTAAAGGTCATGAAAGAACTATTCCTTTTAAGTGAAAAAAACCCATTAAAATATATTCACTTCTTTTCTCATGGAAGAAGTGGACTCATTAATACCACTAAAAACAACTAACCTGTGTGTGAAAGCTCTTCCAGTGGCTGGTGAAAGGCAGCTCCATGCCTTGCCTTCCCCAGTCCTCAGCCCATCCCTGAGAACAGGCTGCTGTTGGCCTCCTGCCACACAATGCAGTCGCTCAGCTGTATTTCCTGCTGCTCACCTTTCTTGCCATTCCACAGCCATTCCCAGTCACCTTGAATCCATTTGTGGGCTGAGAAGGGGAAGAGGAATAGGCATTTCAAGGGAGGAATAGATTAGATAATAACACAAACTTTTAACTCCTGGATTTGAAACATCTGCAGGCGAAGCTCCCAGCGTTGGGTTTATCCTACTAGCTTGACATCTGGTAAGAAACTTGGCTGCAGGAACCAGCATTTAGCCAGATGAACTGCATCCCAAGATTCAGCCCTTCTCACTGCAGTTGGTTAAAGTTGTTCTTCATGGCAGAGTTTTGCTCAACACTCAGGTGGATGTTATGTCATGTCTTTGCTACGTGGAATTATGGGAGATTTTTTGTGTGGCCCATACCAGAGGTTTCTCTTCTTATCATTGATCTGATATTAACCTTCAAGTGAGCAGAATCAAGCAGAAGCTTGGAATATGCAATAATCATATTTAAACCTGATGTCAGGGTTTTCATATGCCAAGGGTAAAAAAAAACCCCAACAATCTAATTAAAAAAACACCATAGTGTACATTTGGGATAGAGCAAAAGATCATTTTTGCCTCTCTCCTCACCTCCTTGCAGGGTGTGCAGGGTAATCTGGTTGCTCAGAAGCTGTAAATAGCAGAGAAGGTAACTGGGGCTGGGGAAGCAGTATGGTAAAGGCATGAAGGGAGCTGAGGAGATTCACAGATTAGCAGGCAGGCTATTGTTTGCTGACACAATAGAAGGAACAGGCTCTGAAAGGTGTGTGGACTCCTGCCATCTTCTGCCTCCTCTCCCTCTGCAGGATGGGTCTGCCATGGCATAAACAGCAGCTCACTGTGGTGAGGCGGAAGCACCAGGAAAGGGATCTCTCCATCCCTGGGTCCCCTCCTGCCTCTTGGGTGTTGTGTTGCTCTCTGAACTGGCTTGGTCTGGGTGTTGCTGGTGTTTTCTGTGGTCATGGTCATCCTCGTGCAGAGCTGGGCTCTTCTGGTGGCTGGAAACTCTGATTTTTCCTGTCTAATTTACATGTTGCATCTCAAGATAGAATTATTAAGTTAGGTGAAACAGATGGGATTGTGATGTATTAACAGTAGGACAAGAGGAAATGGCCTCAAGCTGCACTGGAGGAGGTTTTGGTTGGACATGAGGAAAAATTACTTCGCCACAAGGGCTGTCCCAGGCTGCCCAGGACAGTGGTGGAGTCCTCATGATCCCTGGAGGGGGTTCCAAGCCCTGGAGCTGTGGTGCTGAGGGCCATGGGGCAGTGGTGCCCTGGCAGGGTTGGGTTGACTTGATGACCTTAATGATCTCTTCCCGTCAAAATGATTCTGCAATTCCATATTAAATACTTTTCTTTAGTCTCTTGTACTATCTCTTGTACTTCTCAGGAAAGCAACAGTCTGCCTTTGATTTTTCATTTCCTTTTGCCATCTCAATCAAATTTCAGAAAAATGAACAACAGAATACATTTCAGTCATGTCTTTTTTTTCCAGATGTAATTCTTGAATCTTTCTGAACATGCTGTAAATGGTTGCAGGGTGCACAAGCATTTGAATGGTACAGAAAAGTTTTAACCTTGCTTAATGTAAATCATTTGCATGTTTAGACAAGAGCATCCTTGTGTGTATTCTTCCATGCTCTTTGTATACTGTGATGCTGCTCTGTGTTCCTGGTAACTGTTTTGCAGGGTAATGTATTAATAGCTGGTTTTCCCTACATGAGCAGACATCCTAAGCTGTCTGAAGGTTAAGAACAGATTTGTCAATGCAAATTTACAGTCGTTCTTTTCATTTCAACGGAGTGATCTCAATTAGTGTCCTGTAGAAGAGCTGTGTGGAGAAATACAATAGTCATCACCTATCTAATGATCCCTTAGTGGCAGATGATGATCGGATCTTTATTAGTGGCAGGAATTGTGGTGACAGCCTGGCTGACAGGTTAAGCCCTTTCTTGTAACAATGGCTTTTGTGCTGCAGCTTGGGGAGCAGAAATGCAGTTCCTGAAGGATTTGCATAGCCTGAAGAACAGGCTGCAGAGACAGGGAGGCACAATCTCCCCATTGTGCTCAGCCCTGTGGGTGGCAGGGTGCTGGAGCTGGCTCCCAGCAGGCACAGCTTGCTGTGGGGAGGTGGAAAGGCTTGGGAGGTGAACCGTTTGGCCAGGTGAGGGGTGTTGTGAGCTGTCAGGTAGCTGGAGAAGCTGGAAGCTCTGTGAAACCCCTCCTGGTGTTTTCAAAGGCACAGGGAGGGGTGTGAGCAGGTGCCTTTGCTTTGGACTGGGTGGCTGCTGTTGTGCTGTCACTGCTCAGGTGGCATTGGGCTTTTCAAGGAGGTTGGAAGGCACTACCCTAGAATGGTTCTCCAAAAAAACCCCAAAAAAGGCAAAAAAACCCCTCAATATATGTACCTGTAATGATGAAAACCTGACACCATTGTTAATCCAGCTGAACCTTTAAAACCAAATAAACTGGTGCTGTATTTTAGGAAGTTTTCTCTCATTATGCATTTTTATTTTGAAAACTAGTATTTTCTTTCCCCAGATTATGTGAGAAAATACAGATTTCACAGTGACTTACTTATTAAGTGACTTGTTCCAAAATACCTGCAAGTTCTCTGGACTTTCCAAGCTTTTCTCCTTTTCCCTGCACACACCAATGGTTTTATCATCTCTCATCCCAAACAATGATCCTGAGAGATTTCATCTATATACTTGATCCTTAGGATAAATTAAACAATGTTTAATTAAACAAATGTTTAATTTAGATGTCCCTGCTCATTGCAGGGGGAGTTGGACTAGATGACCTTTCAAGATCCCTTCTAAACCAAAACGTTTTATGATTCTATGAAGTATTTGCTCCAGAGGATCTAACCCATGTTACACAGACAGCCCAGAGGCTGCTGGAGAAAGGAAGTTTTGCTTTTTAGTAAAAATAGGATCAGTAAAACAATATGGGTTTGCATTCCATTAATTCTGTAAAGGATCCATCAGAATAGCATTGTAATTTTGTTTTATCTGGGTTTGCTAGTCTGCACTGAAGCAAAAGCTCTATTTCTGCAATAAATATTATTGATATTAGGTGTGAGTGTGTGTGAGGCTACACACATCTTGCAGTGTTATTTCCTGAAGCCAATTTTTACTGATTACTCTTGTCCTGTTGGGATCCTTAAACAGGGTCAGGAAATGGATTTAACTTGGAGTGAACTTGCCAGTGCTTGTGGGTTTTGGAATGGCTTTAATGTGCACTCACTGTGGTTCTGGAATTCCCTGGTTCCTGAAGGTAGCTGTATGCAGTGTGTCTGGTAAAACTGGGGGGCACCACTGACTGCAGGCACTCAGGAGAAGCTGAGCACAGTTTTGACTATGTAGAGATTTCCTTTTTATTTTTTCATCAGCCTTTTTTGGGGATAGTGTGATGTGGCTGCCAGCGTGTTGCTGGGAGTCTTCAGGCACATCTCACATATGTTAAGTGTCTTGCAAAGTTATTTTTCCCCAGTTTTTCATTCCTATCCAAACAGGGAGATGGCAACAGTCAACCTGAGCATTTACTATTAAATGCAAAATTCTGCATGACATACAAAGCCCTTTATAAGCTGATATAAGTGATTTGGTTTTGCTCCAACACCTTTGCAAGGTGTTGGTCAGCAGGCTGAAGAGAATCCAGGACATGTCTCCTGTGCAGATTTCCCCCCCTTTTTATTAAAGCAGCAGCTCCATCTGCAATTCTAGCTGACTTATTGATAAAATAACTTCCAAGTGAGGGTGGTATTAGCATGTTTTCCCTGGTTTTAGTGTTTAAACTCAAGGACCCTCCAAAAACACTGATTAGAACTAATTTTCCTTTACCTTAAAATATGACTATTTATTTATTTATTTATTCAATTCAGAAGGGGGGTGTCCCTGGAGTGTCCAGCCAAGTGAAACTCCCCATAAATTGTCTCAGAAAAGCACCTCCTGTTTTGCTAACAGTGTCACAAACCCCCTAACAGCCCCAAAATCCACCAAACCAGAGGTTGTCCTTTTGCTTGTTGCAAAACCATCCGTGTCACTTTGTTTAATGGTTTTATTTGACTGGAATGTGTGAGAATATTGAAACCACACGAGGTTATTCACTCTTTTAAATGTTATTAGGACTTCTCTGGATTTATGTTCAATCAGCAGCTTCAGCCTCTGGTACCCACAGATGGAAGTGTGTGTGGTGCTGCCAGGCAGGTCTCTGCAGAAAAGGGATTTCTCATCAGAAAAGACAAGTAATAGACACGTGAATTATTTTACCAATAAGGATCTGAATGGAAACACTGAGCTGATGGAGATGGTCAGAGTAGAAATTCCCCTTTCCTTCTGCTTCCTTGAAGGAGAGGGATGAGGAATAACTAGCCTGGATAAGGAGTAACTAGCCTGAATAAAAGAGGATTTTCCTATTTAATACAATCATACTGCAAAGCTGCTTTTCACCTGATGCTTTTCTGCACAGGCTTCCCAGGAGCATCTGCCTCCTTCTTGGAGCTGATCCTCCCCTTCTGAAATGCTTTTCAGGACAAAATGCTGTCATCCTCATTTCTGTGGCCTGTTGCCTGCAGTTTTTCTCTGGAAAAAAAGAGTTTTTCCTTTCTCTTCAGACCCTATTACCTTTAGTCCACATCACTTCACCTGCTTTCTTCCTGCTGCTTGCCTGTGCCTGGCAGAGATGGGTGGGAGGAGAGTCACAGGTCAGGTTGTTTTGTCAGGTGAGTTACATGGTGACAGCTGCCAAGTAAAGGACTGTGGCATGGGAATGGGGACAGCAAAGTGGGTCAGGGAGCCAGGGAGCTACTCAGAGCATCTCTGTGCCTTCAGCATTGCCTGACCGTCTCCTGCATCAGGGAGTTTGTCCTTTGAAGCTGATTCAGGCTCAGGTTTGCAGTCACTGTGGACATACATCCTTCTGCTTAAAACAGAAGAGCTTCCCTCAAAATTATTTTAATGACTTTTTTGAGGTCGTGGGTTTAAACAAAAGGATGAAGGTTGGATCTTTTAAGCATAATGTTCACTCCTCTGCAGAGCATGTGCTGTGTATTTTCTAGACACTTAGTATTTTTAATGCAGTCAGACTCATCATTTTTTTGGTACCTGGTTCATGTATCTTACAAAAATCCAAAGGTAGCCTTCCAGGGAGTGTGTATTTTTATGTTAATATTTGACATCTACAGAGAGGCAAACTTACCAAGAATTTATTACTAGAGAAAGTAATTATTTTTCTCAAATACTAGACACATACTGATTTATTTTGATCTTTTCAGACCATGGTTTGACAGTGAGGTGGGGTTAAAAACACAGGTACCTGTAAGACCAATATTATTTTTGCACACACATACTTGGTGTGTATTTATATTTTTATATATGTGCATATAAAAATACATGTGTGTATCCATACAGTAGAAGCAGAAGCAATGTGAAAATACCTCATTTCAGGAGGACTGGGAACTTGAGGAGGATGCTGTTCTGGTTGCCTGGGAAGAGAGGGGAAGAGCAGGAAAAATCTCCTTTCTCTTGCCTGGGATTTTGTTTTTATTCACATGTACAATTTGTACTAGAAGCTGGTTTGGTAAAGCAGAGTAGCTCAAATCTTTTATAGAAACAAATATTTGGATTACACTCACTTTTGAAGTGTATCAGTGTGCAGAAGAGACATATTCACCTGAGAGCTGCTGTTTCTCACTGGAAAAATATATCATTGCTGTGCCCAAATGGAGTGAAATATTATCTTGTGCCTAGTACTGCTTCTAGGATTTTGTAGTTTCAGGATTTGTTGCATGTGGGAAAAGCAAAGGGAGGGATGGGAATATAATTGCAGCCCAAAGTTCCTCCTGAGCACAGGTTGCTTGTGGGTGTTCTTGAACTGAGTGATCTTTTCTCAGGAGGAAGAGACCCAAAAGGGTCATGGGGGTTTTCGAGGGGGAGAGAGGAAATGAGAAACACTTTCCCTCTTTTGGAGAAAGGTAAAAGCAGGATATACCAGGATCCTGTTGAATCCTATTTCTTGGCACTGAGCCTTTTCAAAGCTGCTCCAAACAAATCCGCACCAAAAATCCCAACTTTTTTGTACATGCAGGAAGAAAACTGCTGAGGAGGGGAAGAAACAAGGCAGATTCAGCTCCTGGACTGACTGACACTAGCCAGATTTGGGACCCAGGGGCCAAAAAGTTATTTGCATAGGAAATAAATATGGCCACGGATATCTTGTGCATCATAAATCACAGCTTCTGGCACTTGGAGAACTCTGAAAATCCAGACCCATTTCTAGCCAGGCCAGTTCAGTTTTGAGCCCTTGTAGGGCTGCGGCAGAGAGCAAACATGAGTGCTCTGCACAAAAGCCATTCATCATGTATCCCCTGCTTGACAGCCTCCAAAAACCACAGTCACCCTGAATTGTGCTTCCAAACCTACCTGTATCTCAGGTGCTTTTGGCCCCACCAGACAGAAGATGTCATCTCCCCCCCACAATCTATAAGAAGGAAGATAAAACAGTTTCCAGAGTCTAGATAAAGCAGTACCATAAAAAACGCAAATCTGGTCCTTCAGTAGTCTCATAAAAACTCCACGTAGTCAACCACAGGTGGAGCAGTACCTGTTTCATTTGTGGATCCTGCCCTTTCCACCTTCTGTGGGGTGTGCTTAGACAGTACCAGTTCCTCAATCTGGCACTTCTCACCTGAGTGAAATGAAAAAAAAAAACCAACTAAATCCATCTGCTTGTAAAATCTAGTTTCTTTTGCCACCTGCATCTGAAAATTTTTCAGATAAAAACTGTATTTTGTTGGAAGTTGATGGCAATCTCTCTCTGATTTTAGTCAGGACCAGGATTTTGCACACACACATAGCTATCAAAACACTAGCTTTTCAATAATCCTTCTGCAAAAGTCTGGGGAAATCATAATATTTGGAGACAAAAGGCTGAAAGTGTTTTGGGACTTGTGAGGTTTCGCATCCATTCTTTGGTGTTCTCATGCCTCAGTGAATCAGGGATCATATTTGGTAGTGCTGATGATTTCAGTGCAGTGGAAGTTCAGCCAGAGCCTGATGCTGCACTGCTGAGATGCCAGTGTGTGAGGTGAAGAGATTTGAGGCAAGATTGAATACCTATGTTGCCTGTGCTCAGTGTTTCATCTCAGGACCTAAAATGGAGGTAAATGAAGGAACAAACATATGGTTTGTTGTCAAGATTCGTGGTGGTGGCATTAGCATATATGTGACCATATTCAGATGAAAAGTTATCGTGTGCTACTGGGACAGCTGTTTATCTTCAGCTGATGTATATTCAAAGGGAAAAAAATGCCTATGTGCTGCTGTGGCAACTTGTGGGAAGAGACACTTGTATTAGTAAGTCAAGGAATGGTGTTTGTGTATGCACGTGGATTTTGTACAGGAGCAGAGTTGGGGTTGTTCAGCCTGGAGAAGGCTCTGGGGAGATGAACTGGTGGCTTTTCAGTGCTACAAGGGTTCTGTCAGATGGGGACAGACTTTTTACCAGGGCCTGTTGGGACAGGACAAGGGGTGTTGGCTTTAAATGAAATGAGATTTAGACTGAAGAGAAGGTGTTCTTTGCAGTGAGGATGGTGAGAGGCTGTGCCAGACTGCCCAGAGAGGTGGTGGCTGCCCCATCCCTGGCACCATCCCAGGTGAGGTTGGCCAGGGCTCCGAGCAACCTGCTGTAGTCTCAGATGGCCCTGCTCAGTGGAGTTGGACCAGATGGCCCTTTACAGGTCCCTTCCAACCCAAACCAGTCTATAATTTTACATATGCCCATCTGGGTGCTGGGCCCTGTGGGCAGACTCTGCTGTCCCGCCCCAGCGGCACTGGCGTTGCACCCTGAGGCCACTCGGGATGGCCTCAGCCCATCACTCCTGCAGCCACCACCTGCAGCAGCCTGGCAGTGCTCTGTCAATAGCCAGGCCCTTCCCATTGAGGAACACAGGGAAACATCAGTGGGATCCCCCCCGCACACACCCCCAGCCCCTCCGCCTCGATCCCCTTCCCCCGCCCCAAGGCCGCGGGGCTCGGCCCGGCTGGACAGGGGTGCGAGCGGGCTCAGAGGCCGCGGGTCCCGCCGAGGCGATGCCAGCTCCAGGTTTTCGCGGCAGCTGGCGGGGCAGGGAGGCCGAGGCCGCCGTGCGGGGCGGCCGGGGGGAGGCGAGGGGCGGCCCGGGGCCGGAGGGCTGTGGGGTGCGGCCCGGGGCCGGGGCGGCGGGAGGAGCTCAGTGTGGGTCCCGGGGGTTGGTGGGCGGGCGGGCCGACGGCGGCGGCGGGCCTGTGGGAGGCGGCGAGCGGTGTGGGCCTCGGGGAGCGAGCTGTACTCTGAACTGAGCCTGCCTTTGCTTCGTGCTCTTCTCCCTGTTCCTCAGTCTGCACCTTGGCTCCGCTCGTAGTGGGGCAAAACATGCGGCGCTCTCATCAGCCCTAGCCTCACTGCCTCTGCCAGTTAAATCCTCTCCTCTCAACGAGGAAATCTTCGCCCCGTTTTGCAAGTTCGACTCTGAAACGAGCTGCTGTTAAAGGACTTGCCCGTTAGCGGTGCGGCAAGCCCCGGGGAGGGCTGATTTGCCTCCTCGGCCGCAGAACCGCGGCTCTCCGAGAGCTCCTCAGAGCTGAGAGGGTGTGCGGGTGCCCCGAGGCTGCATCTCTTAGGCTGAGGTTGCCATCTGAAGTGAGCTGGGCACTTAGAAAGGCACTTAGTCTTGAGAAAGGTGCATATATTTAGACGGGGAGAAACACTGGTTAATTTGGAGGCTGCATGATCCATCACATGGGAGCTTGCTGAGTGTGGGGCTCATCATATGGCCGAGGAGCAGTGCTGGGGTGGCTATTTAAACTGAAGGGTTCCCTGCCCCAGCAGCAGGCTGGATAACAACAAAGCTTTGCTGGTTTTTGTTTGTCTCCATCTGTTCCCTCCTTCCAGTGGGGGGAAAGCCAGAGGCAGCTGCTGGACAGGAACAGTGCATGGCTGAGCTGAGAGCATCAGCACTGATGCAAGAGGTTGGAACAGTTAATGCACACCTGACAACTGTACATTTAGGAGAAGAAAGGTGGCAAAGTGAGGTTTCTTTGCTCTTTTGACTCCAGAAACTTGTCTGTTCTGTTCTTTCAAGGGAGTCAGCTGGTTCTCATGCAAGTGGCTTCCAATTCTGGAGCTGCAGCCCCTTCACACTTTGCACTAGGGGCACGGAGATGGTTAGAAGTGGCATAAAGCTGAACGACCTAGCCAGGTTTGCTTTTCTAAGGTACCTGTGGAGCAGCTGTGGAGCTTTCCTTGGGTGCCTTCTTACCAGAGGACATTTCCTCTCCCAGCAAGCACTGCCCATGAGAGAGCTCTGGAGGTGGATGGAGAGGTGCCAGTGTGAGCTGGGGCAGTTGATGCCCAGCATGCTGCCGCTGCTGCAAACTGTCACCGGGCTGTTCTTTGGAGTTGATTGCACTCAGTTAGAGGTTGCTGGAGATTTGGACACAATTCTGTCCAGATTTGCTGGGCTTAGCAAGAGTGGGGGTGGGGAAGAACTTCCAGGCTGCCTAATGCTTGAGCTCTGCAGTTATGGTGCTCTGGTGAGGCACTGGGAGTTCACTGCTTGGTGCTGCCCTTCTGTTCTCATCCGGGTGCCAGGGGCTTTCTGGCCGGTGTGTTTTTCCACACTGAACAATTAATTCCCTTTCATTTGGAAGGGCTCCCTCACCCACCAAGCGCAAGGACAGGTCTGAAGAGAAATCCAAGGACCGGTCCAAGGATAAAACAACCACCAAGGAGTCTGGTGAGAAGGATCGTGGTCGGGACAAGGCGCGCAAGAGACGCAGCGCTTCCAGCGGCAGCAGCAGCACCAGGTAGACACCGTGGAATCAGAGAATGTTCAGGGCTGGAAGGGGCCTCCAAAGGGCATCTAGTGCAGCCCCCCTGCAGGGAGCAGGGACACCCTCAACTAGACCAGGCTGCTCAGAGCCTTGGCCAACCTCATCTTAAATATCTCCAGGGATGGGGCCTCAACCACCTCCCTGGGGAGCCTATTCCACTGATCCACCCCTTTCAAGGTAATGAACTTCTTCCTGATATCCAGTCTAAATCTACTCTTCTCTAATTTAAACCCATGACCCCTCGTCCTTTCACTAGAGGCCCTTGTAAATATAATTAATGAAGATATTAAACAGTACAGGTCCCAGTACAGACCCCTGAGGGACATCCCTTGTCACTGATCTCCATCTGGACATTGAGCCATTGACCACCACCCTCTGGATGTGACCATCCAGCCAGTTCCTTATCCACTGTACAGTCCACCCATCAAATCCATATCTCTCCAACTTGGTGAGTAGGATGTTGTGGGGGACTGTGTCAAAGGCTTTGCAGAAGTCCAGATAAATCACATCTACAGGTTGTCCTTTGTTCATGCATGTTATCATAGAAAGCCACTAGACTGGTCAGGCAGGACCTGCCCTTGCTGAAGCCATGTTGGCTCCTTCATCACCCCACTGCCTTCTATTTGCCCTGTTAGACCCTCTAGGAGAATCTGCTCCATGATCTCCCCAGGCACAGAGATGGGGCTGACAGGGCAATATTTTTCAGGGCCCTCCTTTCTACCCTTGTAAACAATGGGTGTAACATGTCCCTGCTTCCAGTCCCCAGGGACTTCCCCTGACTGCCAAGACTTTTCAGATATCATGGCAAGTGGCTTGGTGACTCCATCAGCCAATTATTTCAGGGCTCTGGGATGAATCTCATCAGGTCCCATGGACTTAGGTATGTTCAGGCTCCTCAGGTGGTCACAAACCTGATACATACAGTGGGGGGAACTTCGCCACCCTGGTCCGCACCTTGCAGTTTAACTTAGGAAGTGTTGGGAGAGAGTGTGTCAGTGAAGACTGAGGAAAAGAAATTGTTGAGAATCTCAGCCTTCTCATCCATTATTACTAGTCCACCACATACAGGGTGATGTTATACTACCTACTCACTAGGATGGAGATCCACTTTTAGCCTTATAACACAAAAACTTCATATTTTCTGGAGGTTACTGTACAGGAATAGTGGCTTAGAAGGACATAGTTGTTTTATGATGTATGTGCCCCTCCCTGTCCTGAACTGCCCAGCTGACTGAGACATTTAAATGCATGTGGCCAAGTTCCAAAGATATTGATAATCCTTATCTGAAACTGATCCCAACCTCACCCCCCCCCACCTGCCCCATTTCCATCCACATCTTTTATTTTGCTCTTCAAGTACTGGAGGCTTAAAACTCACAGCAAACTGTTCTGTGTTTTGTTAAAGGAGAAAACAACACAAAGATTAAACATTTTGTACTGTGCTAAGTAGTGTGTGGGTTTGTGAACAGAACTGGAGTCTCTAGGTAAGACTGAGCCAGGGCCCTTCAGTGAGTGCTGACGAGGTTCTGCTGCCTGCACAAGTGGATGATTGCTGGGGTTCTGCTGCTTTTCCATGGCTGAATGAAAGATGGCTTTGGGATTTCCTGGTTTAATAGAAATGACTTCATTGGAGTGATTAGAATTATGTCTAAAAGTTGTGTCACTTCAGTCTAGTGATGCACTTCATTCCCAGGGATGGAAAACTGTTTTACTTCAGTATCTCTCCTGGTATGTTTGGGGGCAGTGAAATGAAATTTAACAGCACAAGGTTTTCAGAAAGCAAATCTCTGAAAACTATGCAGTTAACTGTTTTCAGTGCTGTAAACCTTTAGTCACTTTCATTCAGGATTATGTAGCAAATAAGACAACTAAATTTTCCTTGCTCTTGCACTGACTACTATATGAGAAGCCTTTTACAGATCTCTAGTAGTAGGAAGAAACGTACAGATAGATCCACTAGTAAAACTGAAGAGTCAAGTCATGTGCAGCCAGAAATCCAACCTTCAGGTTGCAGAGCTTCCTGAACACTGAAATTTATTAATTTGTGCTTTTGAATTTGTCTTAATGTAAAACTGAGTATCAGAAAACTACACATGCTTCATTGTAAGGTCAATGGTCCTATTTAAAAGGTGCATGACATGTCAAAGCAGCAATGTACTGTTCCTGCTTTTGCAACAAAAAATCAAAGAAATAGCATCAGTTTGATTGAAATTGTGGAGGGGAAGGGGGAGTGGAGATCAAAAGTTGTGGTAGGTAAATCCATTTTGCTCGTTACTGAAAGGTCATATTTTTGGAAAGGATCAGCAAGTATTTAGTGTTTCAGTGTTGATTCCCTTCTGCTCCCAGAGACCAAATAGAGTGACTCTGGCTCTATGTTGTGCTTTACTGAATGAAATCCACTGTTCCTGCCTACAGCTGTGGTGTACTTGAGTTTGTGTTTACAGTGCCAACGTGCCATGGTCTTAATTACAAAATGAGAGTAAATCTTCAGAAAGTCAAGAGTGATACTGACTGCACTAATCCTACCTTAGACTGGAAAGGGCCTTTAAAAAAGGCACTGAACTGTGATTGGGTGACTTCCTTCCTAATTTGGAGAAAATCTTTGGAATGAATACAGGGCTCTTCTAAATCTAATTGGTTTCAGTCAATTTGTAAAGAGTGATTAGCTACCTGTAGTGTCTGGACAGCCTAATCTCTTGCTGGGTGCTGGAGGCAGCTATTGTGTGTTAGTCAAACATCAGTAAAACTGGCTTGATCAATGCTTGAGTTTGTGAAACACAAACACTATCAGTTATTCATTGTTTCTTCATAAGCCTGCACTGCTTTGAGTAAAGCCTGTGCATTAACATCATTTACAGCAAAATTGAAATGGCCCAGAAAAGAACAAAGAACAGAAATGTTTTCTGTGGTGTTTTCTGAAGAACATGCAAATGAAGGTAACAAAAGATTGAACAGGTTACAAGGGCACTGTGTGAAAATGAAGAACCTAAACGTTGAATCTGAATGTTACATGCACACCTTGTGTGTTTACAAATTTGCTGTAATTACTTGTCAGATGAGGTGGTGCTGGATTTGCCTGTCAGTACTTCATTGTGCAGTGGCTGTCCAGTACTCACCAAGTGACCCTGTTGATAGCAGAGCTCTTGGAGTCAGTTGAACCAGGAAGACCTGGACATGTAGATTAGTCATCATCTTCCCCAGCAGCTCTCTGAGGAGTCCTCTTGTGCTTGTTGGTTTCTTTAAACCCCCTGCTCAGGCTCTCTCACTGTTGAAAGTATCCATACTTAATTTTATTTCATTTTTTTTCCCTGATGTGGAGCATGCTTGCAAGAAATTTTCCTGTGGTGGATGGTGAACTGCTGCTGCTAACTAACGGTTAGCTCCAGGGCTTTGGAGAGCAGCAGCTGTGCCCTGCTCCTGGGTCAAGTGTGCAGGTTTTCTGTGAGCATTGCTGGCTGATACAGTTTTGAATTAATATAAATCCGAGACCAGTGCATCTCTTCAAAAGGCTAGAGCTGGTATGTTTAGACTTAGTAAGCAAAGAGCCACAGAAGCCTCCATCGGCTTACACGGGACGGCGCAGCCCTTCGCGGCGGGGTGAGGCGGGGGCAGAGCCCGGCTGTGCGGCTGAGGGCACCGGCAGGGCGGGCGCTGTGGCGGCCGTGCCAGGGATGCTCAGCCCGGTTAGTTAGC
>JANHGL010011874.1:0-18024 GCA_024611195.1 Ceyx melanurus | reverse complement strand
ATTGCTATTTATATATAATATATAAATAGCAAGTAGCTAATATTTTAATATAAATTATATATCAAAGCATACTGTTGTATTATTTTAGGAAAAACGTAGCTGTTAATCTTTTTGATGATTATAGTATTTACTTTTAGCTATGTTCCCATGAAAAATAAAACTGTTCAAGCTAATAGCTATCTATAGAAAAAATGGATTTCTCAATTAGCAAACCAAATAATTCATCTAGAGCAATGTTATTGTCTCTGGGGAAAGATTTTTGTGACCTGTTAACTATGTCTAGAGCAAAATTAAGACCTCAAAGAACAAAATGTGAATATAAACCAAAATTAACCTTCCACTACACTGTGATGGCAAAATAACAATCAGGTGTATTCCCTCACTGGGGTTTTTCACAAAGCATGATATACCCAGAAGTAGTGTTTAAGACCCACTATAGCAAACCATTTACTAAAGTAACTTGTTCCACATTGCTTTTTTTGCCTAAAGAAATATTGTATTTCAGCACTTCACATGACAGAATAATACCATTTGCTATCCAGACATGTTTGGAAAGCAAAATCACAGAATATTCATGAAAATGTACAAGAATCCCCAAAGCTTTCCTAATTTAGGAACAAGCAATTAGCATTTGAAAACTTGCAGCCCAACTAAGTTGTCATTCATTATTCCTGGCTGATCTCCATTATTCCCTATTCCAAACTTTGCAGTCAGAAAACAGAAACAACACGTGACTCATGTTCTCAGCTAAATAATGTGAAGAAGAAATCACTAAAAGCAAATAACAACATCTCAGTAAACAAAAACTGTCACGCTGAAACCATGATAGAACGCTCAAAAAGATGACTTATTACTCAGAGCAATCATAATACTCTGTGGGAAAATAAATATATAAAAAACAAACTATCCAATTCTTTGTCGTTTGGTTAGTTATTTTGGGGTTTAGTTTCATAATTATATCATCATAATTATATTATTATACCTAGCTATGAAAATAATAAGAAAAGAAACCCCAAAACATAATTTTGTTCCAATTCTCATTTAAAATGTGCTTGACACTTATCTGTTAATTTCCTTCAGGAAAAAAAAAAAAAATGTTTGAATTGTACTGCTGAGCCACCTATATCGTTGGTGGGTTTCTTGAAAATAAAGGGCTTTTTACCTAATCATCAAGCCCTGCTTTTTAGACAGACAGCAAAACATAACTTCTGAGAGGTGGAACAGAGAAAAATCACCTGTCATAACTTCATCTCCGCTAGACCCCAGAGAATTAATGCCGTAAAGTCAATAAGAGAGGCTTCTAATTAAAAGCATAAAGCACCATCATGACAGTGGATGGGGGGGGAAATCTTTGTGTGGAGCTCTCCCATTCTCTGGTGTGATCCTGCTGGGGCTAATTGCACCGGGCCTTGCCTTTATGCGCTTATGGAAATAGCAGTGGCTTCTGAGGCACAGCTTTTGTCCGAGGGAGAGTCGTTTCCCCAAAGGCTTTTTTCTTTGTGAAACACCAGCTGGTGGGAGTTTGGCATTGTTAACCCTTATCGCCAGTGGCAAAGGGGGTGTGTAAAATAATCAGGAAAAAGAAAAACTGCCCGATATGATCTGTTTCGCTTTAATGGAACCTTGGGCCCCGCTCTCCCTAAACTGAAGCTGTGGGGCCTACAGCAGACTCCACTTTTATTAGTAAAAAGATAAGGTTCTAGCTCTTTCTGCAGTGCAGTGCTCAATTCAGTGGTGTTTTGCAAATGTGTGCCATTGAAAATGTTACATTCAGTCAGACATGATTGTTATTTACACTTTTCAGTTCTTAATCCAAGCACTTTCTGGTTTCTGCTACTTACAATGAAAAGGCAAAACCGATGAAGGCAAAACTAAGTTCAGGAACTTCCTCCACTTCAAAAGTACACAAATAAATGCTAACGTGGCATGAAATGTACACTTAGGAAACGTGGTCTAATAAGCTAGACAAGAAAATGTTGTAATTACATATGATAATGCACTTGTCATTGTGAAATCAAACCAAAAATATTCAAGATGATTCTTTGCAAAAAATAGAGATATTCCTCAAGGTCTCAGATATGGCGAGAAAAAGGGATTAAATATCTATTTTCTTCAAGATCTGCACTATATTTCTGCTATATTGTTCTTCTAGCACTTCAATCCCACAGTGATAAAACAATACTATGCAGTTGTCAGCATCAACTTCATCCTTACATGAGTTTTAGTCATGTTAGACCAAGACCTGAAAGAGCCCAAATGAGATTTTAAAGCTTATTAATTTAAGGTTCTTTTGTTAAATCTAGTGATGAAACTAAGAATAAAAGAACAAAGGTTACAGTATTAACACTCCGCTTCTCATGCATTGGAAGAATGACAAAAACAGTACTCTGTAGAACTAGCAAAGACAATAAGAAATCCAGATGGGGAAGAAAGATTGATAATTTTTCAAGCATAACTCTTTTTTTTTTTCCCTGTCCAGATGTCTTCTGCATTCTGCCTTGTGCAGAGGGATTTACATTCTGTAGAACTGTTTATTGTAGCACAGAAGAACCTGGCTGTTCACATGTCATTATTTTCACACTTTTCCCTGGTCTCTGTAAAACTACTTGAGAATTCACCCCTAAAAAGTCATTTTAGTAGGAAAAGAGGAAAGGTAGCAAAATTAATTCCTGATGAACAGAGCCAAGGATTTGCATGAGGTAAACTGGCATCCCTTCATCACAATGGCATTATGCCAGCTGCACCATTTCAGTGATTGACCTAGGAATAATAGTTCCACAATATGAACCTGCATATTTACTACAGAAATACTTTCATTTGCTACTCTAATTATTCAGTGACAGACTTTAAATTGTCAAAAAGAGGACAGTGTGTGCAGTTTGTTCATAATTTAAATGAGGAGCCTTGGGGAGATGACAATGGTGTCCCTGATCCACATAGTTTCCATGATCGTACTGGGATTTTTCTTTTTTGTTTATATTTGTTCTTCAGCTTCATTTTATTGTAGTTTATAACAGGGATCTACAACCTTTGAGACAGAGATGGACAGGTCATCTTTCATACAGCTAAGCACAGAAGAGTAACAAGACTCAGCTTTACAATGACATCATATTTTGATCTAAATTATTTCCTTCTGCAGATCAGATGGACTTTCAGATATTCCAAATATTCATGCTTAAGCAATAAAATGAAATATATAAATCAGATTCCGTTTTCAATCTAAAACAGACAGTTTCCCAAGTAAGCTTATTTTTTTTTCAGAAGTAAAAGATGGATCAGAAGGAAAAAAAAAAGTTATTTGCTATTGCTTTAATAGAGAAATAAGCCTGAATAACCTCTCAAAATGAACTGCAAAACCTGTAGGCACTTTTAGAAAGTGTTGCCCACATTTGGTTTAATTAGTTTAGCAATCCAGTGGCTTGTACTCAGACTAATACACTGGTTAATTATGCCTTATCCTGTAGCTCAGAAAATACAGTAATTTCAAGAAAGTGTGTATTTATTTCTTCAGGCACTGGACTGTTCTTATTTTTTAAAAAGGAGATCTTAGAATTGGAGATAAAAGCAAATATTGGGTCATTCTTAATTGCTTTATAGGTTTTGAATCTTCAAAATATTTTTCTTTTTACCTTTGCCCTACAGCCAGCAAATTTTCTTTGTAAAACAAAAAATAATAATTCAGCATTTATAAGTCAAAAGACTGCAATGCTTAAATAACACACTGACCCTTTAACCTTTAATACTTATTTTACTCAGAAAAGGCATAAGCACACAAGCCTATTTCTGTTCAAGGAGACAGAATATGGAAATGATAAGGTTTTGGGGTTTTTTTGCTTATTTCACACAGATTTCAAGAAAACAGATGATATATAAAAGATTAATTGGTTATAAAATCTGTCAGGAAAGTTACCCTCCAGGGTTTTAGGGGATGGAGGTGGTTTTTTTGTTTGTTGGTTTGGCTTTTCTAATAATTACACTTTAATAACATGTTTCCACAACTTGATGGTCTCCAGTGTGTATCAATACCATTCTTTAGACTCATTCAGGTTGGAAAACACCTTGAAGATCAAGTCCAACATTTAACCCTACTCTACCAAGTTGACCACTAAGCCATATCCCCAAGGTGGAATTTACTTCAAAAATGCACTTTGCACTTCATGAAACCTTTATTTTAGCATAGCAAGGTCTGCACTTTGTCAGCAATAGTGATTTTTTTCCTTATCAACACAAAGAGGCACCAAGGACACCACACAAAAGAATGGGATGCTCATTAACATAAGCAGAAATTTGTGAAGCTTTCTATAATATATATTATATATATAAATTCTTTGTTTTAACTGTTAACATGTTCCAATAATGAAATTCAGTGTAATAACTAAGTATGAAAGATATTATATTATTAAGCAGTCCACCTGAACCTAAATTGTTGGTGATATTGAACCATACTTCTTAGGTCCCAATTAATAATATTCAACTTCATAGAATTAACCAACAGAGATTTTCTTGATCTTTTCCCTTCTCTTGGGGGGAGTAATGAATGGGAAAATAGAGTAAAATATTATATAGTTTATGGGATAGACAAATAATTAAAGACATTGAAGTGTGTGATAAAAGTGTATTGGACACTAAAGTTATAATTTCATTATTCTTTTCATAGTGCAAGGCAATAACCCTGTCATTGGATGAAAACCAAAGTAAAGGTGTTTATAGAAAAAAGATCCTAAGCCAAAGGTCTTGAAATTTATTACCTTCAGTCTTAGCAGCAATTCTGACTTGGAAAGAATGACCCCCTTTTCATTATTTTTATACTGACATTTTTAATTAAACAGTCACATTTTGTTAAGTATGAGGAAAAATGTTTAAAAATGATCCGAACTATTAATAATTTAAAATAAAATTGTTTAAAATATGTCTTTAAATAACCCTGACCTTTATTCTCTTATTCACACTGCTCATCTTTTTTCCATCTGACCTCAGACTATTCTGACTTTCCCTTTAATATTTGGCTTTTTCTTTCTCAACAACTACCTACTTTGCAATGTTGAGCTGAGAACCAAAGAAAGGAGCAGAATTTGTCTCAGTTGATCAAACTATGTGAATATTAGTAAATATCACAGAACAGAAAATACAGGAAAAGTACTTCTGGATTCTCCCTGACTGCCAGATCATAGCTGACAATCACTCAAAATAGTTTGTTTGTGGTGAAAAATAAACATACAGAGCCTGTTTTTCAGTCACAGGTACCCAACACACATGCTCAGGCATATTTAGTAAATAATCCAGTTTTCAAAGCTGTCGATGACTGCATCATGTACTTGCCTTGCTGGCTTTTGTCACTTGGATTTGAAAGCTAGATACAGATATCCATAGTCAGCCCATAAGAAACTATATAAAATATCTAGTTATAAATCAACAACAGTACAGTGTCCCACTACACTAATTAGATCAGATATTCCATGGAACTATAACTTGTGTAATTGTCCAAACATGAAACTCTCAGAAAAGGAAAGCTAATTGATCGATTAGAAATTAAACTCTAAAAGCCTGGGAGTATCTTGTGAGCAGTTCTCAGCACGGAAGTTTCTTCCAGCACATGCAGTGTTTTAAGCCATGGCAACCAGTGTTACTGATCCTAGTTCTCCTCCCAGGACCTTGTGCAGACAGAGTTGAAACAATTTCTTTCCCATGTTTGCTTTTAAGGACACATCTGTCACCCGGGCACCCACACACCACTGTCCAAAGGGGGGTTTATTGCAACCAACATTTCCCAGCTCTCCTGACCGAACACAAGCTCAGACAGCTGCTGGGAATTAACTACTGCACGACTCATTCCTAAACCTTAAGGAAAAACCAACCCAAATCGACACACGCTCTCACCAAAAAACCTCCCCCAGCAGAGTGCCCAAAATTCCACTCACCCAAAGTTGGGGGACGAGGCTCACTCAATCCATGGAGGTCTCCTTGGATTCCACATCCAACGGGAGAGTTCAGCTGCCAGCCTTGCTGCTCTGCAAAAAACCAGCTCCTGCTCTCAGCCAGGACCTGTTTCTACCCCTGGAGGTGCCCTGGGGTCACCGTGATTGGCTGAGAAAAGCCGGCCAGGTGCAGCCCCTCAGCCTCTTTACCCAGGGGCCGGAGCCTGAGGCACCAGTTAAGCACCATCAGGTGCAGCTGAATGGCCGAGGCATCACCCTGCCCTGGCCGAGGCATCACCCTGCCCTGGCCAAGGCATCCAACTGCTCCAGCAAACCCAGGTTGCTTTGCTTTGTCTGCTGAGGGGTGTCTGTACCTGCCACAAACAGGTGGTGGTAATGGAGGGGAGGTGGGCAGGGTGGAGTAGCACCTGACTCTTGGCACACAAGCCTGTGGAATACTAGGGCTACATGTACCAAAGGCTTTACATGTTTGGAACTAAGAAAAAACAACAAATTGGGAAATTAAACACCTCGGCGCAGAGAGCACAACCCACAAAGACACTTCTCAGCTACTGGGGAACAATGTGGGCTGTGTCCAGTTTGATTCAGGTCTATCTTCTGTGATATGAACATTTATTCCAAGGTTTTACATAATGCTGAGGTACTGATACTGTAGAACTGCACTGTGATGGAATTAAGGGGGGTTTCTTCACATATGGAATCCAGAGAGGAAAATTTAGGAGGTGCCTTTTGAATATATTTATTCTATTATCAAGATAAAGACATAGGCAAGCAAGAATTATAATTAACATTAATTTATGATACTTATATGCTTATTTGAGGTAACACTTCTCATTTATATTTGCTATTAGCCAAATATCAATACATCCTCCTGTGGGGCACACTGGATTTCTGGATCTGATATGTAAGCATCTGCCTCTCCCTGTGGGAACAGCTGTGTGGATTCCACCACATGTCAAGATTCTTGTAAGTTATGGATTGCAAAAACATAGCTAGAGCTCATTTGTAGATGTAGCCCTAATTCCCTTGCTCAAAGTCATGCCAAACTTGGAGCAGAGCAAGAAATCAAATCCATATTGGAATGCCCTAAATACTTTATCAATGGTCTGTCCTCTTGTCTTACTACTCATATTCTTCCCAAAAAAAAAAGCAGTAAAATGAACCAAAAATCCCAAGGCTATTCCTTACAGCTTCATTTAAGTCATGATAGTGGATGGCATTTACATGTAGAACCTCAGTTTGTGTCATTTTCATCTCTAGGAAAATGAATACACAGAATAAAAATAATAATAATAAAAATATTCTAAACATCTCAATTTCTTGGAAAGTCTTCTAAGCAGCAAGACTAAGCACCCTGTCAGCTGACAAACCTGTAGCTTTGCTTTTATTCTCAGTATGGCCATGCACATTAACATTCTATCTATAAACTGAAGATAAATAAGTTTTAGAGATACTCATTTTATTTTAATGAAGTACTAATTGACTTAACTAATGCCAATACCATAAACCATGAATATTTCTTTATGTCATACCCATCAAAGCTTTCAGTGTCTTGAACATTCACAAATTAAAGCATCATTTAGACTTCTAGATTTGAAGTTTCAGACTTTGAAGTCGGAAAGTATAGTTTTGGGGTGAAAAAGCATTTTTTTTTTAACCAGTAAGCATACTAGAAAAGCTTTAATTTATAGCTGTCAAGGAAAAAAAAACCTCTTGAGTGGTGTGAAATTTTGGCTGTTTCGTTAACCCATGATTTTAGGTTCAGGGGCTACTGGCAAGATGCCCAGACACTTTGGACTGCTGCTGACAGGCCCCATAAAATGCTCTCCTGTTTATTTTCTTTGTCCTGGAGACATTTTTTGTTATGGAAGAGGAATGACCTCATTTTTGAGAGCTTTTCTATTCAGAGATTTTCTTTATTTTCTTTTATTTTCACTAATATTGGAGAAGTAGAAAGTAAGGGATTTGAATTGGGTTTTGCTGAGGTAAAAAGGGAAATGTTTTGTGTTGAGGATGTGTGGATTGTTGAATTATCAAATAATCAAATTCCAGGCATATGAAAAATCACATATATATATATATTTGGGATTTAATTTGCCTACAGTTCTTACTGTTTTTCTCTATGTATTATGATACTCATGTGCTTACTTGAGGTAACACTTCTCATATTTGCTATTAGCCAAATATCACTATAGCCTAATAAGTAATAACATTTGACAAGTGTCAGATATATGAAGTTGGCCTTACCAACTGTTTTACTTCTTGAGGTCTTGACCTGATAAACTGCAGCTATGTAAAGAACTCCAAGAAGTATTTCCATAGATTGTTCTCAGTACCAGGTGAGAATCATAGGAATTTAATCCTGCCTGCATCTATAACTTCCCAGGGACTGAGTTAGTCTAGTTTACAGAGATCAAAGCTAGTCTTCATCTCTTTTCTTCCATAATAAACTTCAAAGGATTGAAAGTCATGATATAATAGAGAGAAATTATATTAATTCTGTAATTTAATTAATGAGATATTCTGAAGTACTCCCTTAAATTTCTCTCAGCCTACACAAACAAATACAGACATTTATACATAGCAACTTTATCACTGTCAACATGGAAACATAAACATTTATGCATCTGGTACTAGGTTAAGTGCCATATTTAACATGACTTTTTCTATCCCTACATATATAGAGACAATTTCAAATTTTTATTTTTATTTTTTTTTGTGGCCTTAAGCAGCTCTTTTGGGTTTGTATGGACTTCTCAGTTCTAGATTTAAAGGAAAAAAAAATCCATAATTTAATGTATGTGCTGAGTGTGCTTTTGTAGATGTGTTTGATGGCAGGACTCTGATTTGCACTTAGTGATCTTGGAAATGTGCTATGTTGGGAACTTGCTTGGAATTCCTTGGATATAGTCTTATTCCTTGCTTATATCTTTACAGAATGCACAGCTAAGCACTTCTACAATCCTATTTTCTTTTATTTTGTTTGTTGGTTGGTTTTGGTTTGTTTTTTTTATGAGTGAACTATTTTCAGTAAGATATCTGTTCAGTCTACTGGGATTTCAGTAAAAATCTCTTTTTCTGCCCATTCATATGGGCTGAGATTTCTGTCCAGAGAATACAAACTGTATCCCCAAGGGTACTTTTGCCTCGAGGATGTGAGAAGATCCTGCTAAGATCTTTCAGTTCTCAGTGTAGGGTTTTTTACACCATATTTCTCAAAACTGGGTTAAAAGACATTTGCTCCATCCCTTTACAACCATTAATATTTAAATACCATCATGCTTAATCAAGACCATACAGCAACATTACACATATGGCTCTATAAAACACTCATCAATTTGCATGTTGGTATAAAATACAAAAAGTAATAGATAAAATGAAAAAAAATTAAGAATCCACTTTAAACAGTATCTAAACTAACAGAAAACTGTGGGCTTCACCCTATTGGACTGAAAATTTGTTTATAGCTTAGTGAAGTCTCAAGAAATAATTTACCACAAGGAAATAGGAAATCTCTTATCAAAGAAAAGCATTTCCACAGAGGAGTAAGCAATTCACAGCCCACAGGCAGGGCAAAGCCCATACTTTTTAAATGGCTTAATGACTGAGAATTCTTAAGGGAAGGAAGAGAGGATATTTGAGTGTAAAGGAATGCACTAGAGGAACTGGATATAAAAGGAATCTGCATCCTTTACCAACACTATACTCTCACAGCAACTCAACTCCTAATCTCATAGGTCTCAGCTTTGATAATAAAATATGATCAACATCTCTTACATTTTATTGAAAAACTACATAGGTATATTACTTTAGTTTAGTCCTGGTTATGTAATATCTAATTTTTTCAGTTGAAGTGTTTCTATTTAGAATTAACAAAAACATAATATTTGTTTTTTATTTCAATTTTTTGTATTAATTTGTCAGAACAACTGACAAACAGCAACACATTCAACCCCTTTAGAAGCAAAAATCCTCTTTTAATGGACAATTAAAATACAATTCCCTAGGGCATACAGGTCATAATAGGAGGCAACTCCAGTTCACTGCCTACCACATTCTGAGTGTTAGTATTAGGCAGAACTGCACAGAAGAATCCTAGAATTCTAGAATCATTGAATAATTCAGATTATAAGTGACCTCAGAAAGTTACCTGGTCTAGACCTGTGTTCAAAGCAGGTCCAACTGTATCAGGTTGCTCAGGGCCTTGTCCAGGTGAGGTTTGGGTGTCTGAAAGGACAGATATTCCAGTCTAGCTACACCCCCCCTTCCTAACCTTGACTACTTACTCATGTTGAAAAGATTATTCCTCACCTCTAGTTGAAATTTCCTCTGTTCCAAGCTGTGTCCATTGCCTCTTGTCCTATCACTGTGCACCTCAGAGGAGAGTCTGTCTGTTCAATCAGGTGAAAAGATTAGATATTAGGATTAGGAAGCTTAGGCACCATTAGCTAATTGAAGACAACAATAAACTCTCACCACAGTCTTTTCAAAACTGAATGAACCCAGTTCCTTTAGGCTTCAGATCTCATGTCCTCCAGCCTCCTGACCAACCCAGTGCCCATCTGCTGGGTTGGCTGCAGTTTGCCATTTCTGTTGGGAATGTAGAACAAGATGCAGTGCTCCAAATGAGGTCTCACAAGTGCTGAATAGAAGGACATAATCACTTCTCATCAACTGGATGACTTCATGTCTTAAGTGCAGCCCAAGGTGTGGATGACTTTCTTTACTTCAAAAGCAAACTATAGTCACATGTTCAGCTTGCTTTCCACCTTTCTGCACAGATATTTCCACCCAATTGGAGCTCAGCCTGTATTGGTACTTGGGGTATTTCACCACAGATTCAGGACTTTGCAATATCATTGGTTGAACCTTCATAAATTTCCTGTGGGCCTATTCATCCTGATCAGACCTCTCCAAAACACAGCCCCACCCTCCATCTTACTGACTGCTCCCCACACTTTCTTGTTAACCACAGTCTTGTGAGCAGTGTAACATGCTTCATTCTCCAGGTCATTAATAGACTTAAGTGATGTTGGGCCCAGTATGGACCACTGAGTGATTCTTGGTAGCCCTCTCCACTTTAATCTTCTATGTGCTTCTGCATTTAAACTTACTGAGGAGATCTCTGTCCATTCATGCCAACCTTCTGCATATCAGAATAGACCATTTGAGTTCAAAGGAAGACATCCTTGAACCTCATCCAGCTCTCTTGGACCTCTTTGCCATCCAAGGCAATCTCCTATAATAAATATCCCACCAAGCAGACCCTTGAACAAACCAAAATTCTTTGAAGACTAGGGCTGTGATTCTTACCTTACATGTCTTAGAATCCTGAACTCCACAGATTTAAGGTTACTTCAGCAAAGGATGCAGTCAGCTTTCACATTCCTGATCAATTAGCTTTTATGAGAATCAAGTGCAGATGAGTATCTCTCCTGGTTAGATCATGAATCACCTGTAAAATTAAATTATGAGCAATACATTCTAGCAATCTCCCCATTTGCGTGTGCCAGTATTATTGCCAGATGATGTCAGTCAGGATAAAGTTTCTGAAGTATCAGACACTCTGAACATTTATTTTTTTTTCTCCAGTTGCTTAAAAATGACCTTGTCTTTCTTCTCTTCATGAATATTTGGTTTACAGTCAAACAACTGTTCCCCCATCTCAATATCTAGAAGTGGACAGGAAAGTTCTTTGTCATGCTCAGGACACTTCAGAGACTGCCAACAGTTTTAAGAGATTTTAAACAAGTATCTTGAGCTTGGTGGTCCAAGAATCTTGAGGGATTTTTTTTTTTATTTGCTTTTTTTTTTCTTGCAAATGTATACCACTCTATTTCTGTTCCTTAAAAAATTATTAGTCATGATTGCAATACCAGCCCAAATCCCATTCAGCACTGGATCACCTTAAATTGTTTTAATGATTACAGAGTACTTCTGCAAAATACTTTTTTAAAAGCCATTCTGAATATTTTTTTTTTAATAGATTCTTATCAGTCTATATATTTTCATCCCTTAAAAGCTCTCTGACTAAAAATGCATTAGTCTACTGAACTGGAACTGATTTATAGCATGCTGTGAAGACATCACTGTAAGTAAGCAGCAAACATTTGTGCCTATAATACATGGACATTTACCAAATCACCAGCTTTTAGCAAAAAAAGTCTTTTAATCTAAGAAGCAACAGTCATACAAAGAGTAGCAGCAGCTTGTGGACACTGAGTTTCCTAATCTTTCTTAGCCAGTGCTATGAAAGCAACTTCATAATTGAATTAGTGAGGGTGAACATTAAAAATGAGGAAAAAAAACCCAATTCATGTCAATTCTGGAGCCAAAGCAGGCACATCTCTATTCAGGCTTCATTGCTAAACTGCATCTATGCCAACCTGCTGTAGCCTGCCAACATGAGAAAAACTGATACTGTTAAACAACATTAAGAGCCCATTGTCTTATTCCCTTTTTTTTCCTCCCATTCCTCTAATGACTGAGCAGTTCACAGAGCACTGCAGAACAAGCAGACATTAAAAGGAATTGACATAACCTGTGCCCACATAATTCTAAATCAAACAATTTAATGAGAGTCTCTAGCTGTGGGACTCTCATTGTACAGCTCAGTCAGCATTAGAGTTGGCCCAAACTCCTACCAAAGCAGATGGAATGGGTCAGATAAAATAAGAAATTTACTTGTCCTGCTGTCCCAAAGTCATTACCCCTGTCTGGAGTAGCAGTCATGTTCTCCAGACCCAAAAAAACCATCAGGATTAGTATTTGTTAACTGAGAATATAGCTGCAGATGTCATCTGAGAACACTGGTGGAAAGAAAATAACTTGTGTGCACTGCAATAACAGGATATTGGTTGCATAGGAATGCTACAATGCTTTCCACTAGTAAAAGTTAACATCCAGTTTTAAAGAGATCATAAAATCAGATATGGTAAATAAATAACTGCACCTGCATGTTTGATTTTTTTTCTGGTATCCAAAGACTTATAGATGGTACAAGTGCCAAAGGAGGAGTTTGGACTGATAAAAGTATAGCTAAAGCCTGAAATGAATTATTTCCATTGGGATTCACTATGAATCCCAATTGCTAAAAATGGATTTATCTCTGTGATCCTGATGATATCTTTTAAGTGTCAAAGGAGAAGAAATTTTTGAAATGAAGTACAATATGTTACTATGACTAGGTGGTGTTCATTCATAAGTTCCAAGCAGCTCAGATATGATACTATGAATATACTGATTTAATGTATGAAGCATCACTTACTGTTGTCTCAGTGCCAGAAGGACAGAAGAAAATAGGTTATTATAATTAAATTATTATGGAAAATATAGATATCTTTTTAGGTGAATCTCTTTTTAGAACTGTAGACTTTAATCTCCATATTTTGACAATTAAGAGAAAAAAAAAAAGAACTAGGAGGCACAAGTAAATTATATATTAGGGAAGACTGAGGCTTTTTTTAGAAAGAATGGTGATAGGTATTACACAAGGAGCTTATTCATTATTTAGTTAAATATACAAGACACACAAGGATTAATTTATGTAAACATGGTCATCCTGTATTGTTTTGGGTCTGGTGAGACATTCTGCTCAGACTCTGGCTGCTCCTGGGCTTCTCACAATCCTACTCATACCTGAGTTGTCTGGGATACTCTAGGGCATCTCTAGTGGCCTTGGCTTCATTCAGTTCTTACTGCTCAGGAGACCTAAAAGTGAATAAGTGAAATAAGACAGACATTCAATATAAGGCAGGGAAGGCAGAGTAGCCCAATCCATTCCCTTCAAAACACTTTTTTTTTTTCCTTACTGACACCCTACACCCCCCACATCATTTTTAAACTGAGCCACCTGATGCTTTTTGAGACATGTTTGAAGACTGATTAATGTCATTGCACCTGCCTGTATCTCCAGGATTGTTCTGGTGACAGAAGGTAAAGCAAGAATGATTTAGAAGAGGAGCATAAAATCTTAGTAACAAATCTTGTGAATGCTATTTGTCCATCTGATGGCCAAGCAAAGAAGTCTGGGAACATTATTTTTACAGATATGGAGAGTGATGATCAAATAGTTGATTGCAAATCATCCTCTCTTGAAAGCTCTATTCATCCCAGCTTTAAAAAATTGGGACATTAAATATATTGTTTACACCATATTTCAGAGAGAAAATGGAAACCATATATTCATATGACAAAAAGGTGGATGGTATTTATTGACTGTTAGCCCTTTAAATGTTACACTCTGTCACTTCTCAGAAGTGTTAGACACACCACTGAATCATTTCACAACAGCCTTACACCAATGAGCTTGCAGACAGCTCACATCTTAACACAGCTCTGCTCTCAACTTAGATTGGTAAAACCAACCAAGTTTTACTAAACAACATTAAAATTATTATTTTTTTTTCAAAGAAACATTTAGGAGTTGCTAATTGGTTCTGTGAAAATTTCAAGCATATATATGTCCATATATTAGTGGAAAATATTAATTATACCTGTGCTTTTTTACTTGGTCAGTGTTGAGAATATTAAATCCAGAGGAGACTGAAGATTTTTCTCCAGTTGTAGAAATCATTTGCAACTTTGCAAGGTTTAAGGAGCTTCTGTTGGTGTTTTAAAATCCTTTTGCATTCATCTTGCTTTTATGTATATTAATACAAAAGACACCCAGCCCTCAGCATCTCTTTTTCCTCTCCCTTCTGCTGGTCTAACTTCCTTTTCTTTTCCCCTTTTTTTCTTTTAAGTGATTTGAAAGGGTTTTGTGAAATTTTTTACCACTTTATCTTACCAGAGCAAGCCTGGTGGTAATGAAAACAACCCCATGTGCAAGTTAATGGAACAATTTGGGGGATAATTTCTTCAGGTGTAGAGTGTCTGACCTCAGGAGCCTGACAGCTCTTGCTGCAGCATTATTAGCAGGCACTCAGGCCTCCAGGTGGAATTCAGGAGGCAGGGATGGCCAGGCATTTCAATCTGTGCAGTTAACCTACTTAGATTAGAATCTATTATTTATGGTGATTATCAGCCACTGCAGCTCTTGTAAAAGGCAGTAGGTCAGTGCTTTGATAATAATTAAGGTATTCATTATAGGCTAAAAATGGAGGTCAGCTCATTTCCCTCTTTTGAAACAGGATTGAACATAAAGAATTGCAAGACTGAAGAAATTATGGCCAGAAAAAAAAGTCTTTTTTTTTTTTAATCTTCTTTATTCTGAAGCTGTTTTCACAGCCTTCTATATTCATTGGAGCAGTAAAACTAAAATGTCCCTAACACCATCTTTTAAGGAGCTCATTAGGAAACTGTTAGTGAAGTTTTGTGTATTTTTATTACTGCTGCACTCCAGAATGAGATACACAGGACGTTCAGAAGTCTGAAATATAGGAGAAAAAATCATATATGCAAAGCATATAAACTTTGTACAGTTTGTTGTCTTTTTTTTATTGCACTGCATGCTAAAACCCCCTGTTGTTTGAGGATATACCCTACTTTATTCTTTAATAATGCAACTTAAATGTCATGGATGTCTTACAAAGCTCGTGTTTATAAAATTTATTAGCCAGAGATATGCTAAATGACTCCTAGAGGATTTGGAGGTTGCTGAAGATTGGAAAACCAATGTAACATAGGTAGGGCTAGCAGATTTCCTTCTATTTATCCACTGAATTAAATCAGCCTGAATTTGTATCATATTTAGAGATTAAAAAAAGAGGAAATGTACTGCATAAAATACCTATTATGAATGAAAAGTTTTCTGTAAGTTGTTAGTAAACTGACAGGTTTAAATGGAATTTATGTGACAGATTCCACCCACCTTCATCTCTAGCTATCAAAAGATAGCAGCAGGACAAGGGAGGTTCTCCCTGGAACAAAACTAGTGTGAGAGGCACAGCTCAGTTTCTCTCATGCAAAAACACTCTCTCCATCCAGGTGGTGTGTAACTGGAAAATATATGCAATTTTCATAGTTATAAAGTATATTTTCCTGCTGGTTCTAGCTCAGGTGCTGTGTTAAGAACCACACAGTGTTACTCCATCAGCTCTTCCATCCCTCCTCTGCCTGCACTAGGATCTGGAAAATGGCCCACGTGGAGTTGACAACCCAAAGCAGTGTCTACAGGAGAGGAGTTCTCTGCCAAGCTCAGTCTGCCCTGCATCCATTTTTGAGGATGTGGGAGTCATTATACATTTGCATTTCTGCCAAAATGAATCAGGCAATTAGTCACATTTTATAGAGAGTGGAATTCAAGTAAATCTTCCCCAAAGTCACCAGAATAGTGCAGTGCTGCCACTACCAGTGTGCAGTGTTCGTGAGTCACGTTGTAAATGTTATGAAATAAGCTAAAAATGCTGAGATTTAAAAATAGCATGGGTTGAGATTTATTTAGTTTTGTTAGTTTCTCATTTTCCCTACTACTCCTAAACCTTCATTTTCGTGTTTTTTAAATTTACCTTTGAGGACTAGAAACGGGCTATTTTTATTCTGAAATTATAGAGTCTGTTATATTCAAGTAACTGCAGTGTCCAGTCTTTCAAAAGGACTTTTGACTGTCATGAGGTTTGGCAATTTTGCCACAAGACTTCATTCCTTTGGGCACCCTGACAGGCTGAAAGCAAAGCATAAAACCAATACTTATTAAATCCCTAGGAGCCCATATTTCTTTTTCTATATTGTCTCCCTGAACTGCTATTTTGTTGTCCTTAACTTAGACCCTGTTACCATAAGATTAGAATATTGGCATGCTTTTTTTTTTTTTTTTTTTTGGCCACTCCAAAGCTAATCCAACATGAGTAAAGGGAATGAAAACCACTTGTTTTAGTTGAACAGCCACACTTGAAGCAGGGGAAGGTTTTAGAAATGCTCAGAAATGTCATTTCCTTCATTTGATCCTCATTCTAACAAACTCCCTATCAAAGTCTGAGCCTCAAATGGATGTGACTAACATTGTACAATTGTCCTGACAGCATCAGTGTTCCACAGAATTATTTGCCACCTAATGGTCAACTTTTTCATTGAGAGTTAGGTGCACAAATTTTCTGGGTTTTTTTTGTTTGAATCTATCAGATTCTGCATTTTCTCCCACTCTGGTTGCACCTGCACTGGTGAAGTGCAAAGCCTCAACTTAAATAATATTTAAGACATTTCTTAAGATGCCATGGCACTGTCCTGGATCTAATTGCAATTAAAAAATGCCTGGAAAAGCTTAAGAATTTTTAATTTTATAAGCCCTGGAAAATCATTCTTCTGCCTGTTTTCAAACCAATAAGGACCCTGATCATGTCATCCTGGTTCCTAGGGCTCGTATTGAGCACTGAAGAGGGGAAAAAGGTGAATAAAACAACACTCCTAGAAAAACAAAATAGAAAGGGAAGGTCCTTTTGTCTCCTGGCAAATTGAACACTGAAGTGTGGTCACTGGGTCAAAGTCAGCTCTTGAGAAAAATCAATACCATTTACTTCCCAGGGTTTTCTCTCCTTTGCTAGGCCCTAGTCTCCAATGGCAGCCAAAATCCAAGTCTGTGTTGGCTCTTCACTATGACAAATACCCAGATACAACAGAAAATGTTGACATTTCTTCTGTTTAACCTGACAAATCATCATTCAAACTGTGTAGGCAAACAATGAAAATCAGAGATTCACCAGTGAAGGCTTTAGACAGTAGATGATCTCACCTATACAATTAAAAGGAAAAACAGTCTCCTGTCTCTCTCTTTTTTATTCCTCCCCCTGCTCTAAAGCAAATATCCTACAAATTTTCCAAGAAATTAGCCTGTAGCTTTTCCAGTTAGACTTGGGTCTTTGCAAAGGACTTATATTGTCTTTTCACACCTTGCCAATCAAAAACTCCTGGGAAAGGCCTAAAAAGGTGTAATCCAGGAAAACGTAGAAAATCTGAAGCATAATAAGCAAAGCCCTGCTTTAAAGTGTCCCAAGGAATCTATATTCTCTCAGATTCTACCTGTAGTAGTTTAGCTAAACATTTGCAACTTAATTCTGAAGTTAACTGGAGCTAGACTTTGGAATGGTTACTTCCTTGTGCAGAAAGAGAAAGGAAATATCTTCTGCATAGGTCACTTGAATATTGAGGCTAT
>JANHGL010011872.1:0-10762 GCA_024611195.1 Ceyx melanurus | reverse complement strand
TGGAGGGAGGCAGGGGCTGGAGCAGCCCCAGTCCCTCCAGAGCCCTGGGGTGGGGGGTGTCCTCAGGGTGGGGGGGATCGGTCCTGGTTCCCTGAGCCTCGCTGGGCTCTCTGGGCTGCGCTGGCACCGTCAGGCTCGGCAGCTGATTACGACCTCTCGTTTAATCTGCTTTTATGAGCATCAAACACCCGTAGTCTTGTAAGTACATGTGTTCCGCGATTGACGCGAGGGAGCCTTTGATGCTGATTTACGGCAGCGGGGTGCAGCCGATCTATAATTGTACCCTAAAAAAAAAGGGGGATATTAAGGAATTAAAAGCATTTCTGCCGAGCCAAGCGATCCAATCCCCCTTTCCGCTGCCTCCCCATGATGTTTTGTTGTGTCTCTTTCCAAGGAAGAGAGCCACTGGGGTTGTGCCATGGGGTCAAACCACCCTTGGATTATGGGCACAAGGAGCTTCCTCCAAAAAACCTGGTCCTTGGACCTGCAAAACCAAGAAAACCTGGTCAAAACATTGCTTGGCTATCCCCAGGAAAGGGAAAAAAAACCCCAAATGTTCAAATAAAATTCTCATATTAAAGAACAGGGAAGGAGGAGGTTGGAGAAGACCCTTTATGTGTCATCTTTGGGTGTGCAGGCTCCTCCAGTTCCTCGTGCCACCGCGGTGGGCTGGAGGCACCAGCAGCTCGAGAAACAGGTCATGGCTGCGGTGTCTTGGCGGAGGAGCCGCCGCTGCTGCTGAAGAGGCAGGTTGGAATATAGGCCACTGAAAGCGGAGCAGATTTAGTTAAAGGTGTTTATTTTCTTCTTAGCTACCGAGTCAAACCCTGCAGCAAGTAGGTCACCCCATACTCTTCACGATAGCAATTGCTCGAGGACCTGCCAGCTTCCTCCGTTCCAGGAGAGGTTTCTGATGGGACCTCGCTGTGTCTCAGCCCTTCTGCATGAGCTGCAGACACTGGGTCCCATCCCTCACCAGCTGCCAGAGACACATAGGGACACGGGGTCTGTCCCCGCTGTCACGTGCTCTCATCCATCACCTGGCACAGCCCTGCCCATGCCCATGCCCCAACCTGTGTCCACCAGAGCTCTCTTGCAGTCACTCTGGGGACCTGGGTCTTCACCAGTTGTCCTCAGGACCCTTTGATGTTCCCCAAGAGAAAGAGGTGCGTCTGGTGGGTACTTCACCCCAACCTGAGCTGGGGAGCTTGGAGAAGGTGGCCAAGGTGCCCTCTGGGTGCTGGCAAAGCCCAAATGATTGTAAATGGGGTTCAGTGGGGCATCTCAGGGCCCAGGGATATCTCTTGTTGGGTTCTTTGGGGTCCTCCTCCTCTCTTATCTGCAAATAGTCCATATTGAAGCCAGTTTGGGGGTCATATCTCACTTCAGGGCTCCCTCAGACCTCTCCAAACTGAGTGGGAGCAGCACCCGATGATTTGATGTCAAATTAAACAGGCAGGTTCCCAGCTCTTCTTTTTTGCTTTTTTAAATGTTGGGTTTTTTTCACTTTCCACCACTTTTTTCCCCCCTCATTTCTTCCAGTGGGTCATTCACTGAGTCAGAGATCCCCCGAGCGATGAGCTCATGGAGCGGCTGGCGCGCGGCGGACCCGGGGACACAGGGACGTGCCACGGCCAGTCGCTCCCACACCCCTGTGCCCTGCTCACACCAGGGATGTGTGACCAGGGACGTGTAAGCGGGGACACCAGATCCCACGGGGTCAAACCTCACCTGGAGCTGCTGAGGCCCCGGGGACCGCGTCGTCACTCTCCCCACCCCCGGCCCAGCCGCCGACGGCCTCCACGGGCTGCATCCACAGGCAGCAGATTTACAACCACTCCGTCGTCATTCACTGTCAAATTAGCAGCCGAGTCAAAACAGGAGAGAGAGCTGCATGATGCCTCAATCCCCCTTCCCTAAATATTCCCTTATTCCCCTTAATAAAAGCCTCCCAAGCTGGCTCGTATCTCCTTGGCCTCCAACCAGAGCCTTTGGTGGCAGGAGCATCCCATTTGGGTTGGCCCATCCATGCAGAAACCCCCCTGCCTGGGCATGCCAGATTTATACCAGCTTCGAAACATAAATGTCAAGCGACGGGGCCGCGTAAATTACTTTTAATAAGAATAATGCTGCGTCTCGCTGGCACGTTAATACACATCTCACCCACGCTGAGTGCCGAGGGCTCAGCAGGATGCTGAGCGGTTCATGCACTTGCTCGAGACGCTGATCGGAGGGGAATCGGTGGCTCCCACTGGCAAACCCCAGCGCGCGCAGCTCGAGCGTTGAGCGGTTAATGCTCTCCTAGCTGGGCCACAGGCACGGAACACGGCTCCCCACCACCACCACCACCCGCCCCCAGCTGCCCCAGAGACGCCGGCTCGCTCTGATTTCAGCCAGGAGGCGAGGGGCGTGGGGTGGGCAGAGGTTGAAAGCACAGGGGATAAATCCATGGAGGTGTCAGCATCCCAAAGGGGATAAAATGGGTTGAAGCCACGGCCAGACCTTGTTCCCCCAAAATCCAAATGGGAAAGGTGCTCCAGCAATAATCCCCTTAACAACCTCCCCTTAATCCTCCCCTATCTAAATACCTCCAGTTTCCAGGGCCTCTTTTACCACCCTCCTGGGTCTGCCCACTCTGAATGAAGGGCTTTTAGGCTCTCAAGACTTCTTTATATTTTGGAGAGTGTTTTTCTTGCCAGAGTCGCACGCAGGCTGTGAAGCGTGAGCTCTGCCGTCGCCTCGGTGCATTCACAGGCTGGAGGGCTCGGGAAAAAGATGGATTTACGATTCCTTAAAAGTGATTTATGCTCTTAGCAGGAGAGGATTGGCAGAGTGCCCCCCCCCGGACTCACGCACACCCCTTCTCTGTTGAAAGTTTTAAGACAAATTCACAGGCAACCTCAAAAAGAAGAAAGAAAAAAACCCCCAAACAAAACCCAACAGAAAAAGGGGTTTCCCCCCACATCCCTTCAACCGCCAGTGCTGCGACTATAATTACCCAACCTGTAATCAAGGTAATTTGCATCCAGCGCGACCCAGCGTTGCACATGCCCAGCAGAATTTTCCAGCCTGCTGCAATCCTGCAGAGCAGGGAGATTTTTTAATTTTTTTTTTTTTTTTCTGGATGGAAAATCCTGCCACGTCATTGTATCCCTCGGCGGGGTCTTGCGCAAGCGCCCGGCGCTGAGCACGGCAGCAGGAGACGGTGCAATCCAGCTGGATTTTAGTATTAACTTCAATTTAACTTCAATTGAACTTCCATTTAGTTTTAGTTTAGGTGGTGCTGAGCTGGTATATGGGGTCTCTCCTCCAACCGTGCACCCCCATTTGGCCCAGATGCACCCATAAAATTCCCTGCTGAACCCACCGATGATTCTCAGCAGCTTTCCTAAAGGAATTATTGCTCATGCTCTGTGTGTGTCTGTGGGACCCAGTGTATAAATTCCCCTCTCTCCATGTCTTTGAGACCTGTTGACCATATTAATACCAGTCTTGAGCTAAAGGTCTCAAAGGTAATTAAAATCCTGCAGCATTGATGTAACCGGGTGAAGGCGAGGGACGGTATTTCTGTCTCAGGGAGGTCTGGGTGAGCTCCACACCAGCATAACCTTTGGAGCCTCCCTGACAGAGAAAGACATTAATGCTGCCAGAAGGCCCACAGAAGCTTCACCCGGAGCCCAGATCCTGCTGGCGAATGGGAAATCCATTTTTTCAGGTCATGCTTCAGCGTTAGTGGGACTTGGCTCAAAAGGACAAGGAATGAGCCACTGCCAACTGAGTTTTCTCCATCCCAGGATTCATGAGCAGGCTCAAATAGCGCCCAAACCTCACAGGGATCATCGCAACTCACAGTGCCACCAGCCCCAAGGATGCTGTGAGAACCACAGAATGGTTTGGAAGGGATCTTAAAGATCACCTGGTTCCAACCCCCTTCCAAGGGCAGGGACACCTCCCACTAGGCCAGGGTGCTCAAAGTCCTATCCAACCTGGCCTTGAACACACCTAGTGTTGGAGCATCCGCAGCTCCCCTGGGCAGCCTGTGCCAGCGTCTTGTGGAGAACTTCTCCCTAATTTCTAATCCCCCAGTGGGACCAGCAGCAGGCTGGTGATGTGATGCTCAACAGAGCAAGCGGGGAGCAGCCAGCTTCCCCCTGGCTCATAAATCACCATCCGTCCAGCCCGGCCTTATCATTCATCTCTGAGCCCACACAAATCAACGCGGCCGCCGTCTGCGCAGCTCCGCTTGTCGCTGGGTAACACGGCTTTAGGAGCTGGAGGGAGAGGCCGTTTTTAAAAGCTGCCAGTAAAGTGTTTTACAGGACGGACGGTCGTTTATTCCACCAGAAAATAAGTGCAGCGGAGAAATGACAGGAAGAAAAGTGATTGCGCCGGTTTCCGGCTCTCCCCGAATGATTTTGCTGAACCTCACCATTCACACCCTAGTGCTGGTGCACATCAAGGCTCAGCTTGGCTCAGTGTTGACCCCAGTCAAACCAGCCCAGCCCGGGGAAGCTGCAAATCCACATTCACGTCGTATATCTCCTGACCTGGTGATGCCTCCTGGAGCCAGCAGACATTGGCGGAGGTCAACTGGGCACCTATTTCTGCAATTTGCCCCGTGTTTAACCATGTCCACCCAGGCCTTCCTGTTGACTCGCCCAGGTTGATTGGAACTGCCAAAATTTACTGGGGGAGCAGATGTCTTTTATTTGATGAATGGATGTAAGTGGATAAAACAGGTATATTTTCCAGCTTTTATCAGACCACCAAAGCATTTCCCAGAAGAGACACCCCTGGCCTCCATTAGCTCATCCTTAAGTACAGTCCTCCAAGCTTATAAATTCTTCTAATGCAGAACCTCTGGGGATGAGGGATGAAATACGGCCCTGGCTGCTACAAAAAGGGAGGCATTAAAATCTGCTGCTTGCAGGGAACATTGAATCTCAAGTGCTGGGAGAGCAGCTCAGCCAGATCTCCATCTCCAAGAGTTTCTGCTCAGGTCGAGAAAACCAAGCGAGTGACTTGGTCCCATCCCACCCCATTGACCATAACTTCAAGATAACAACTGCTTGGCTCAGGTGCAAGTGAGCCTGGAGGTGAGGAGTCCTCTCCTCGTTTGTGGCCTGAGTTGGCTTTTATGAGGTTAAAACCAGCTCAGTAAATGCTTGAGAGCCATGTAATTCCCAGCAACCCCAAATCTACCTGTCAGGTAGTGATAAAACCATCCCCACCGGTTGTTAGAAAGCTTTTCAGCTGGAGTTGTCCACGTGTTTTGGCAGGGAAATCACAGCCGTTATCTCTGCCTTGTAGAACAAGAAATTGGAGCACCAGGAGAGGAAATTATGTGACCAAGGTCACCAGCCAGCCAAGGGCAAAACCAGGAAAGAGCAGGCAGCAGAGAAGGTGCAACAAGGTGGTTAAGGGCACCCAACTCTTTCCGGGTGTGGATGGAGCAGGTGGAGCTGGAAACTCAGAAGGTCTCCAGAAGCAGAGGCTGCTTTCAGCCCAGAAAACAAACATCTTGCTAGATATAACCACGTCAAACCTGGTGGCTTGAGGAAAGGCATTGTGGGGTGAGAATGTGCTAAAGTGATGTGGAAAACAGCCTGGATTTGGGTGAAAAGATGGAGCAATGTTAGAAAATATGTCCAGCTCTCTAGGAAAGGTTCTCTCCTCTGATACCTTTGCCACACTTTGGACTTGCAGTTCATAGGGAAAAGCAAGGAGAGCAAAAAAATCTATGCATTAACCATTCTTTCACCTCCCCCCCTCCAGAAATGCAACTCAATCTGTCCTAGATGTGGGAAGACGTGGACCCAGGGGCTGAGGGAGCAGGTTTTGCAGAGGACATTCTCAAAGAGGGAGGTGAGCAAACAGAGAGGTCTGCAGGTCATTCCCAGTTCCTGGGTTTATGAAATTCGGCAGGTACAGAAGGGCACTTTGGAGTGATCCCCAGTGCCAGTGTCTGCACCACACTGGCAGGAGGAAACACGATTCGAGCGAGTGTGGCTCATCCCCAGAGCTTAGTCACGAAGTTAGAGGGTGGTGTCGCCAGCACACAAACAGAAAACTCCCTGGCCTGAGTTGCATCCCAACATGATGACGGGGGAAGATCAAACTGGCTTTGCCTCTCCAAAGATGTTGAGTTTCCATAAGTCCCATTTACTGCCCTTCTCCAGGCCCCGGAGAGGGAAGATGATGTTGAGTGTGCACAGAGCATCGCAGCAGCCAACCTTGCACGTGGGAGCTGCAACCCCCAGTTGCTTTTGGGGCTCATTGTGCAGACACGGGACCAAAGAGGAGCTGATAATCAAAGAGGGGATTGTTATACCCAACTTCACAGCCCCCAGCAAGTCATTGCCCTGAGTGTCACAGCTCAAATCTCGTCCACATCTTCACAAAGCCAAGGGTGTCCCAAATCCTCAGCTCAGCTGGGCCAGTGCCACCCGGTGCCGCGGCCGGTTTGAAGCACTGCAGAACTGGTTTGTGTGTGACCAGCCAGGCAGCTCCTGCCTCTCTGGGTGGATAAAGGGGTGAGCTTTCAATGCCATCCCTGCAGCTGACTCCAGTCGCCTTAATCCATCGCGATGACGCCAGGTAATGCGCGTTTGGCTGGGAGGAAGCACAGGGTGCAACGCTTTGATATCCAAGCTCCAAAATCCCAGGGTGAAATCATGAGTCCCTGGATGGGACAACTTCACTGCTGATGGTGGGTTTGACTCAGGTCCCAAGACCACTCGGAAGAACGAACCTGTCCTCGGTGGTGGCACTTTGGCTACGCAGCAGGTCTGGCCCTTTAGATGCTGAAGTCAAGAGTGCAAATGACTTTGCGCCCATACGCCTGAAACCCAAAGCCACCTGTGGCTTTCAACATCTCTTTTCATTCCCCCCCCATCCATCTGCCTTATTTTTAGCTTGGCAGGCGGAGACTTCAAAAGAAAATCTCTTTGCAAACAGAAAGGCGAGCCCGGCTCATCCCGGCAGAGGCTGCTCTGGGGTGGATTTGCTGCGCGTGGGTATGAGCAGCCACCAGCCGCCGTGAATCACAGGGTTACAAATGCTGAGCAAAGGTCCACTCCCCAGAGCTGAGCGCTGTGATTCATGAGCAGGAGTGTGCACCAGGCCGTGTCTGCCCCACTGATTTGGGGCCTTACAACCAAAGCCAAGGTTTGGGTGAGATCGTCCCCTTCCACCCTATCAAATCCCAACCAAGCAGGGATTAAGGGTGGGCAGTGACCTCTGGTCTGGTCCAGATGCTGAGGTGTCTGAGGAGCAAGTACCTAATTCCCACTGGGAAAGGAAGGGAAGGGAAAAGGAAGAGGAAAACTTCTTTTAGTGACAGTAAATTGAATGCCCTGGAGGTGAAAATACCCATGAGTTCCCTCCCCAGTGTTTGTTTTTCAAAATATTGTTGCTACACATGAACCATGGGCCAAACCCAACTGGGCGTAAATTGGCTCTGCCCCAAGCACTTCAAAAGAGCCAGGCTTGCCTTACACCACCAACACATTTGGCCCAAGGAGGACTTTTTCTTGGCAGTTGGGAGCTTCCAGCCACGCCAGGGCTCAGCTCACCCTGACCCAAGCGAGATGCTCTGATGAAAGTTCCCCTCATTTGGCTCCACAGCCCAAACACCATCCCGGGCTCGAGCGTTGGACGAGGTGGCAAACATGCCTGCTCTAGAGCTGGGCTCCCTTCGCCCCTCACCGAGCATTCAATTTATGGAAATTAATAAACAAATGATCCCGAAGTGGGGATAATATCCACAGATCCATGTGGACGCACGCAAGGTTTTTGGTGTTCGGGGGGGAAAACTAAACATTTCTGTGGGTCTTTGTTCACACCAGGGTCAGGTTTTGGCTTAATAAATCCCAGAGAAATCCTTCTTTTGGCTCTAGAGCCAACCTAAAAGCCCCACGTGCACGTTGAAGAATGAACCAGTTTAAATTGTGGGATTATGGAGGGAATTTACCTTTTCTTTCTGTAGCCACTCGCCCCGGCTCGTGGAAGCTGGAGCCCCTGCAACGAGTTGGGACTTATCTCAGCAGGCATTTCATCTCTGCTGAAACTCAGCAGGAAAAGGAGATCGAGTGGGAAAGGGGACGGTGCGAAGCGACCTCCTCTTGCCCATCATGGTGGAGTTCCTGGTGGCTTCTTCCCAGCTCCCGTTTGGACCAAGCAGCTTTGCACCTTGGTGGCGTGAAGGGAAATGCTCGAGTGGGAGCAGAGCAGAGGGGTCGCCCTCAACTGAAAAATAGGAGATAAAAGAACAAAGCAGCGATGAAAAGCATGATGTGAAGAAACCCTCCTTCTCTTCTCAGGTGGCAAATCCCAGGGTGAAGCAGGCAGGAGACATCTGCCCCCTAACCCATTTCTAACATTTTCCACCTGCTGCCCAGGGAGCAATTTTCAAAGCATTCTGCCCAAAATTTATTTCCTGAAATACAGTGGGATTGGAGACAAGGGACGTGACTTTTTCTGCCTTATATCTCAGCAATTTAGGGGCCAAAGAGTTAATTCTTTCTTGGCTTGGAGATTTCTGAAGCTCCTGAGATGAACGAGCCCTTCTGAAACTGTTCCCCTGGTGATTTTCCAGGCCTTTGGAAATGGCATCCTTGGGTTTGAACTCCCTTGGCCATTTGCTGCCATTTTTCTCCCTCCTGACTTGGAAAGTTTTGCTCTAGCAATGGAAATAAATAAGACAAAAATGTCCAAGACAAGGGGAAAAAAAACACAGATTAGGGGGAGGGGAGAAAGTTTAGGAGAGGAATATTTCCAGAGGCAGCGAGTCATGGGAAAAATCCATCGTTTGACTGGAAAACAGATTTTCAACCATGCGAGACACAACAGAGTGGGAAGGTTTCTACAGCTCCTTGGCCAACCAAAGGCACATTTAGTGGTAGGTGGTGTGAGTCGGGTTTTTTTGTTGTTGGGGCTTTTTTTTAGCTTTTCTTAATCCGTTCCCATAACAACAGCCAATCCCATTACCCACCACATTCACATCTGGCCAAACCTTTCCAACTGCTCCCAGGAAGTTTTAATCCATTAAACCATCCTTCCATTCCTCTCTTCTCTCTCAGCTACTTCCAACCCTGGAGCCCCATTTTTCCAGTTCTCCTCTCAGCCTTTATTTTTTTTTTTTTACCAAAACCAGTCCTCTTGACTGTGATATTACATTAATAATACGGGAATGTCTCCAGCCATCAATTTTTAAGCATAACCCCAGTCCAGGTCAAGAGAGAACTTTGTTTAAACCCAGTAAAAGTACCATTTTTCTACCAAGAGGACTATTTCATACAAGCGTTGAGTCATTTCTCTTCCTGTTGACATGTTTTATTTGGTTGAATTTACGCCTGACAAATTTAGGAGGCAAAGAATGAGCCTGAACATCTCGTAAGGGCGGTGATTTTTCATAAAGGGCTGTTGTGAGAAAGAGGCATTTAAGGCAGAATAAATCTCTCCTTGCACAGGGAAGCGCATGAGGGGGGAAAAAAAAATATACCAAACCCCAAACAACTCTATAAGGTGGTAAATTGTAAAGCTGTTGTTTTTTAAGCAGCCCTCCAAAGTCCCAGAGCTTCAGCATGTTGTTTAGGAAATCAAGGTTTTTTTGGCAGCTGGGCAAGAAGAAAGGGGGGAAAAGAACAACAACAAAAAGTCAAGTGAAATCTTCCCACCGAGAAGTAATTTATCCAAGATTTCATCTGCAGGCACATCCAAAAGCAATTACAGGAGCCTCATTACCATTATTTATTGGAACAGCCCCTCTAGCTAGAGGAAAAGCAAAATATGTAACTAAAACGAGAGGAAAAGGCCTCTTATAAAAATAGTTAAAAGTCCATAAATGCTGCTGGACGATGTAAAGGGAAAACAACAAAGAAACTGAGCTGGAAAACAAATGAAATCCTCGCTGGTGCCTTGGAGGTAGCGGGAAACCACGAGAGTCAGACCCAGTTCCATGCCCAGGAGGTCCTGGCTGGGTTCAGATGCCTTCTGGAAGGATGGAGGGATGGATGGATAGATGGATGGATGGAGGAATGGATGGAGGGAGGGATGGGTTGATGGATGGAGGGATGGATGGATGGATGGATGGATGGATGGATGGATGGAGGAATGGATGGAGGGAGGGATGGATGGATGGGTTGGTGGATGGATGGATGGATGGATGGATGGATGGATGGACGGACAGCCTCAATGCACCTTCCTTTTTCATTTCCATTGATGATGACTTTCTCGCTGACTTTCTTTCTGGTGATCCTGGGAATACCAGGCCTCTCCAGGACACCACATAGGCAGCTACAGAAAGGACCATTTCTTGCCCCATATGTCCCACTGTGTCTCCACCCCATGGCTCCTTCCCCGCTCCTGCTTCTAGCACATCTGTGCATCAAGAAGGAAAATGGGGCTTTCCCAAAGAGAACAAAACTCCTCAACCTTTGAAGTCATTCTTACAATGATTTTTATAATATTTGCACAACAGAGCTCCTGGTCTGGAAGCCATTTGGTCCCTGGTCCTGCACCGATCCCACCAGGGCACTGGGCTAGAAGGGACATAATCAAATTTTGATAGTACAAAGAATACCCGACAGCCAAGAGAGGGAGAAAAAAAATACATGAGGCTGCCAGGAGTGAGATTGTGCCTTTTTTTACCCTTTTCTTCTAAAAAAAAAGATATTTTTTTTTTCTTCTATATTTTTGGAAATCAATGCAAAGGCTTCAACTGATCTTAGTGGAACAGATCTATAATTTGTTTAAAAACATT
>JANHGL010011869.1:0-28350 GCA_024611195.1 Ceyx melanurus | reverse complement strand
ACCTAATAAAGCAATGACCCACATAGGAGGGGAAGGAGTTGATTGTAATTATTTCTGTGAGTAATAGTGCCCAGTTCCATGCAAACTACAAAGGAACTAGTTTGAGACTACACATTGTGGTAATATTGATATTAAAATGTTGACAGCAAATAACTTCAATTGTGTCTAGGAAAATTGTTTTTGGATCCATTCGATACTTTTGAAAAAGACCCGCCCTTTTAAATCAGTAAGCTGTAGAAATACTTCAATAGTTGATTTTTGTTTTCTTTAAATTGTATGGAATGGAACATTTTGGATTTTTTTTTTAATATGACCAAGGAGAGTGTTGTTTTATTTAGGTTGTTTTTTTTTTTCCTGTTGATTTGGAGATCGAAGACCTACCTTCGTCTCCAAAACCATGCTTGGGACATCAACCAAACTTAAACAAATAAATAAAGATCAAAAGCAAAAAAGAATTCCAGAGTGTGTATGACAACTCACCTCCTAATGTGGAAGTAAAAGAAAATAATGTATTTTTCCTCCCTTGGTTCTTTTTTTTGAGACAGAAAAACAATGTAAATAAGAATGATACTAAAGAATAATTTAGGTATTAAAGCATGTTAGATGATCAGGCTTCTGACATTTCTCACAGTTGCTCTTGGATGTAAAATTTATGAGTAAGAGGTTTCAATGCAAAAGAAAAGTTAGCGGACTAGGAGGAGCTGGATGGAAATGACTGGCGGGAAGCTGGAGCTACAGCTGAGTGGTCCTTGCAAGAGCACATGGAGACCTCCCTGCCCACACCAACTACCCTCTCACCACATCCCACCACGCGCAGGTACCAGAAGTGCCCAGACACACGCTGCCAACAGCCAACAGCTGGACCCATGCCCAGGGATGGGGCAAGCCCAGCGGTGATGACAAACACTGCAGCCATCCCCAGGAACCACGGGGATTGGGACAACCAGGCACCTGACCCGCATCAGGTCCTGTCACCTCCACCTTTGAGGCTGCATCCAAATTTCTTCAACCTTCTCCTCTGGCTGCAGCCTCTCATATACCTTCATATATCTATGAATCTATTAAGCGCTAAAATGGGTTTTATGAGGTCTGGTAGCTTGCAGCAAACCCTCAGCCACTAGCACACAAGTCAGAGCCACGCTGACTAGACACACAAGTTTACTGGGACTGGAAAGCAGCCTGGGAAGGCTCTAGTGGCACCTTACGTGGGCTGTGGTGGGCTCAGCCTGGGTTTGCTGCTGGGCCACCATCCTTCCTGCACTGACCCCTTTGCCTGCACTGCCCTCCCAAGAGGTCTCCATTTTTCAAATGAATGAATTAACTGGTCAAAAGAAGTCAACCCGGCAGCTGTTGGCTCTGCAATGACAGGAAAGTAAATTTCACAAAGTAAATGATTGAATGCAGCTCTGAACTGGTAGCAGGGGAAAGTAAGTAGGACATCTAAGCTAGCAAGTTGAAAGAAATAAGGCATGAGAGAGTAAACAGATTTTGGAATTCACTGGCAAACAAAGAGCCTTTTTTATTATTAAAGATTAAATGTCAAGATAACATTTGGCCTTCTCACTCGTGAAGAAAAATATCCAGCTGAGATGTTCAAAAGCCCTTTATTACTATAAGCCACCACTTCTTTTTTCCCCTTTTCTTCCTCCTGGTTCAATAAAATGGATGTGAGTTCTACTGCCAAGTCCCACAGAAAACCCAGCTGACCGGTCAGAGCAAAGGCAGGAAGGAGCCTGTGCTGCCACGGCGGGGAGGAGCAGCATGTGCCACGTGCTGAGGAGCCATGGCAATGCTGTGACCATCGGGACAGACAGACATACACCATATGAGCACGAGGCAGAGTCCAGTGTCATTAACCACAACCACAGAACTGTGCACCAGTGACAAGGGGACAGGCTTTGCTGTGTCCTGAAACCTTGCAAAGAGAACAGCAAGTGGAGACTGAGAAGCCAGAGACGCTCTGACCCACCGAACATCCCACCCCAGCACTATCACTCACATCTCTAAGAAGACTGAGAATACCAGCCAGAGAGAGCTGGCACTGGTTATTCAAAAGTCCTTCCAATGGTGGGTATGCAGTGCGAGAAAAAGGTAATTTTCCATCTACTGAACATCAGTGGAATGCCCCACACTGCACACAGGAGTGAAAAATGGGCATGCCAGAAGCACAGCCACTGCTCCATCACCCAGGAACTGCCACACAGCTGTCCAGAAATCTGTCTAGAAAGGGCTGGGAGTTTTCACAGAGCTGATGTTTTGCTGCAGACCAGAGAAATCTCTCCCAATTACTTTGAGGCTGAGCCTTCCTCCAAAGCCATGTTTTAATCATTCACTCAGCCACCTTGAGCTGCTAAACGTTTGTCAACCTGCAATGGCTGCACGTAGCCAGAAGCACTTTCACCATCACTTTGAAACAGCAGCTATAGTGGCTTAGGGAGTGCTGGAAAGCAACGAGGGAAAGTGAGATGGGGCAGAAGACCTTGAAGCAAATGTGGGTCATAAAGCAAGCCCAGAACAGGTTTTTTTTAAAATGCAAAGTGTTGGCAGTGGTCAAGTTGGGATCTGCTGCATGTGGCTGGCACAGCAAAAGCCAGACCCTGTCTGAAGGAGCGTCTGGGAGAGTCATGACAAACACGGTACAGTCTCTGCCTTCCAGAGGTGATGGGAAAAGGCAGAGAAATGCTGTTGCTGACAAGGCTGGAAATAGACAAAAGGACCTTAAGACCCCGTGCTTTGCCACAAACCACCACCAGCATTTAGTGCTTACAGAGCTCAGGTTTTACTGTGGCAAAAGCCAGTGTTTGTACATCCCTGCAGGTGAGGGCTCATCTTGGGGACATGCTGGGTGCATTCATGACCACCCACTGCACCCTCTCCTCTGCCCAAGCTGCAATGTCCTTAAAAGAGAATCTACTGAAAGTCATCCTGCTAAAATAAATATGAGTTTGGAGAGAATTTTAAGGCACGTCTGTATCCTCAGGACAGCGCTTCAACGAGCAAGGCTATTTTATTAGTAACTCATCTCCTTTAGCAGAGCCACCTTTACCCACATTTAACATGCATGTGAGATGCTTCTCAATGCAATGTCTGGACAACAAACGATTTATGCCAAGGAGCCAAGAGACGGAGCACAAAATGCACCTGGGCAACCCAGGTTCATGCAGAGGTGGGAGGCCCAGGGTTACCAAATGCTCCTCTGGGAGCAGGGATGGAGCTCGCTCATCAGGTGGCTTCTCCCACAAGCTGCCACGCTAGCACACACCCTGCTCATACATTAATCTGTGTTCAACAGGAAAGGTCACCACTGAAAGATAAACTCTCTTTTGATGAACTCTTGAGAAATTTCTAAGTCAGGATTCATTAGGCCATCTGCCTCAGCCAACAGCGTATTGCACTAATGAGGATCCAAGTGTCTTGCTGCTGAGGGGTGAGGGCAACTGGATAAAGCACAAGTCAGATGCTGGAACCCCAGACGAATAAACTAAATTTGGACATGAATGATGAAGAGAAACGAGGAGGGAAAGGGAGAAGAAATGTCAGGATTATTATGACACTGTCCTACAAGGAAAACTTTCACAGTACTGGGCTAATGGTTGGTCCCTTAGGACCTTGTCAGTGACATGTGATAACAAGCACCACTAAAGTACATTGTATTTCAAAGAAACAAAGCTGGAGAAATAAGTACAGAGGTGTCAGACCAGCACTGCATGGGGACCCTGCACATCACCCATGCGGAGCCTCCAGTGACAAAACCTTTCCCTCTCCTACAGCACTAAAGCCCAAAGATTTAAACACCTTTGCTGGGGTGGCTCCTACAGCAGTCTCTTGTTAACTACTGTGGTTTTGCCTTTTTTTTTTTTTTTAAAACACATAACAAACATTAATATTTCTAAAGTGAAAAAAAAAACCCCAGATAGGTGAAGAACAGTGCAAAATGTAGTTGAAGAAAGCTCTGGCTGCCTTCCCAGACATGATGTACAGGCAAGAAAAAACTCAGGTTTGAAACAAATGACCACATGATTTGCTGGATTTCCTCCTCAAGAAGAGGCAGGATGAGATACGGTGAGATCAGAGCTAGAAATACATTTTCCGCTTGAGAGAGCAGATGAGAGCAGAACAGAGCTGGCTGGAGCCACCCCAGCTCCTCCCCACCCATCAGCGCTCACGTCTCCAGCCTGAACCCAGCAGAGACGGGTAACCCTGGGACCCCCCCTGGCAGCACATGCTTGCCCCTCAGTGTGCACTGGTCAGTACCAAACTAGCACTCCCAGAGACCCATCTAACAGCACTGGAGAGGCCTCACTTCTATGCCCAGTGCTGGTCATCTCTGGCACATCTTTCCTCCAAGGTCCTCCTCACTCCTGCCTTGTCCCACTGGCCCCACATTGGTTTTCTGTACAAACAGGCTTCTTGACAACTTGTTGATCCAGCACTCTAATTTCTGGATGACTCTCTCATCTACCATAAACAGCCACGCACAATTTGGCAGGCATTTCCACCATCAATGTTTATGATAATAACTACACGTGCTTGAAAGCAGCAGGAAATTTTCAATATAACTATCATTAAGACAAAATGCTTTAAATCAAAGCCATTACCCACTACCAAGACTCAAAGCTCACAAGATTAGGCTGTTTTTCTATCTTTATGAAAAATTCATACAACATGCTGCAAACATCATCTTCCAGCTCGAAGGAGTAAATGATATAATGACACTGAATGCTGCTGGCAGGGATGGAAATGGGCAGGGGACGGGGGGCATGGGGCAGGGAGGTGCTGTTCGGTAGAAGCCCGGTGAACCCACAATGGGTTCAGCAGAGCTGCAAAGCAGGGTCCCAGCTGGGACTGGGAACTACACCATCATCTGGAGGCATTCGAGTTACTTGGGAGCTACTGCTGGATTTTAAGAGAAGGTTTTCACAGCAGGAATATCACCTGTCACCTAAGCACATCATCTGGCTGTACTGCCTTCACAACAACTCAAGTGCAAGCTCCGCAGAGGACATTACAGCAAAACCTTGGTGACTGATGCAGGGAAGATCTTACCCTTCCTTGGGGAGCCCATGTATCCTGAAACGCGAGCACTAATGGCCACGTTGTAGCGTGCATGGCTAACAGACCAGCAGTCACAGTGTGAGGCTGATGCTTTAAATAACCAGACACGGATGGACTGCGGGAAAACTTCAGCACTGCATGCAAATCTGACATCATTAGTGCTTAGAGCCTTATAAATATCATTAGCTAGCACTGCACCCACGTTAGAGGAAGACTGGCCAAAGCTAATTCTTTGTGCATTCATGGCTGAAGTTAATAGGAGCTTGTACTTTGCTTTTCAGAGCCGCTAACAACCGAGATGTGATTTCCCCAAGACTGGCTGTACAAATTAATGCCAGTCTGAAATAAGACATCGGTGCTCCTGGTTCTCGGGAGCCTATTCAGGTTGCAGGAGTGCACAGACACAGCACTGAGAATTAAATGCTCACATTCAGGCTTTTTTTTTTCCTATGCAAATCACCATGTCCAGCTCCAGCAAATGCTTTCGTTTGGTGGGGCTGAGCTATCGAAGCGCTGCTGTCTTGTATCCATGCACGAGGCAGTGTGTGGTACACCTCAAACTCGGATCAATGCTCAAACTCAAAACCACCTCAGAAATAATGAGCTGGAAACACAGATATTCCAGAGAGTAACAACATACAAACAGCCCCCAACTAGCTGAGACACAGAGTGGGAGACAAACCAGAAAAACAAATAACCCTGGTGTTACAATTAGAGGTGCCATTTAGTACATCTCTCACGGGGACCTGAAAGGTGTAGCACTTCACTCTGGCTCTTCCCGAGCAGATCCAAAAAGCAAACATCTCTTTGTGAGAAGTCCGTGGCAGACACAGTTCCTCTGCAACTATTAAGAGCTGTAGATCTTTTGCTTATGACTGACAGTTCAGTCCTGACTCTGGAAAATCAAACCAGGAGCTTTGTACCTTCCCTGCTGCTCCCACCACAGCTCTGTAATAGGGAGCAGCCAGGCAGCCCCAGGGTAGTGGCACCAGTTGCCCCTCCCCTGCAGCAGTATTGGCCCTGCAGGGAAAAATAAAATAAAACAACTGTCGGGCTCATCAGCAAAATAAGTGGCGATGAGGCCAAGAGATACTGAGAGCAGCTATCTGCTGTAACAAGGTACTATTTGTACATTATTTTCTATCTGCAGTCACACTTTAAAAGGTTATTCTGCCTCTGCAGCCCCTTCAGAAACGGCTTCACACATCAAAATATCGCAGGGCTAATGACGGAAAGCAGTGGGTGGTGAGCAGGTTCCCAGCTCAGCAATTATAGCTGGAAGTGAGCAGGGCACAGGGAGGGAGCACTGCCCAGACTCATTCCCATGGCTGCTGGCTCCCAGCCCTGGTGTGGGCTACACACCAGTATCAACCCCCCTCAGACCCACACCTCACAGCAGCCCAGGCTGTCAGGAATGGAGGCGGGCACCTCAGGGTGATAGTGGCAACTGGGATGGTGTCCCTGATGCAGTCTTTGTGCCCTTCCTCTGTGGTGCAGCACAGGACTCCTGCTCTGGCACTCATGTGAATTCTGAACATGTGGCACGGGCACAAAAAAACCAAAAAGCAATTGCTAAGCTACTTTAGATGAGCAAGGAGTGAGAGCTGGGTGGTTCCCGCAAGCTTGGGCATGCTAAAAATTCAATCGGCACAGGTGTTGTAGGAAACCCAGCCCTGTCCTTCTCCTGCATGCTGCAGGCACAGCAGCAGCACCTGCTTCAGCTCAATACCACAGTTAGTGCATTCGAAGCACCAGCCTCGTCTGGAAGCTGTTGACATGCATCAATTTGCAGAAGAAAAGACAAAATTCAATGTATTCAAGGCTAGCTTTTCTAAGTCCTGCGGTTATGCAGTAGCAAGACAAATAAATGTGCTCTCCAGGCTGGCTGTAATTTTTTGCCAACGATCAATATTTATTGCCTAAACACATTTTCCATATTGCGAGTTAGCGATGTCACTCTCGCGCCGGGCCGAGTGCTACACAGAGGCCACACAAAGCTTCACTTGTAGAAGCTGCAATCAGGGAGCCAGCTCTTGTCACAGCCTTACAAAAGGATTTCCTCTCGAGCGGCTCATCTTTAATCATTATAAAAGCACAGAAGTTTAATCCATTTTTGATGTAAGCGCTAATAGCTTTGTGTCCTTGAAGTTCAAAGTGGTCTTCGTGCATGTCGCTAATTAGCCGAGCAAGCAGCCATTCAGCTCCCTCTCATGTTTCTAATTAGATCCTTAACAACAAACAAATGTCGACCTTACAAAGGCTGTGCAACGTTTCCCTCCATTAGTTAAACAGTTTGGGAGGGACCAGATTCCTATTTGTCTTCAACCCACCCCCCAGCTCTGCAGTCAAGGGTTTCGGGCTGGGGACATGTGGGTGCCTCTGCTGCCTGTTGCAGAGGTTCCACATCACTGATGGCACTTTCCAGGGGTGCTGAGCACCCTGGGAAGGGGACTAACCAACCCCTGTCCTCCTCATGCCCACTGGGTTGGCCATGTCCTGTCTCTGAGCTGTTCTGCTGTCCCAGGGGATGCTCACCGGCTGTGTTGAGACAAGCAAATAAAACAGAGAGGTAAATAAACTCTATCCCATTAGTCATCTTCCTAACAGGTTTCTCCATCAATTTAGCTGGTTTTACAGTTAATTTCAGCTCTGGTGTGCTTTAACATTTACATACTTTGCATCATATGCCAGGGACAGATTTCTTCTGCTCTTTGTTGATGTTCAACATTTGTAATGTGCTGCACTGGAGCCGTTTCAGTAGCACCTTCATATGTCTGGCTTTTCGGCAGAGCTCTTTGCTCAAGCCTTGTCTCTGCAATGGAGCAGCCCCTGCCCTGGGGCATCCCACAGTCAGTGCCACTCAATAGAGAGGGCACCAGCACCACCCTGTGCCATCCCTTGGGCAAGGCTGGGATAAACGGACAGATTTCTGCATTGAGAACCACTGCCACCACGCTTTTCTTGCACACAACCCAGAGGGTTGCGGGTCTCTGCTGTTTGGCAGGATCTGACCCAAGTGCTGTACCTGCTGTCTGTGTCTGCACATTGAGCTTTAACACTTATTACTACCCATCCAACTGGCAAATAATGGCTAAAACTCGTGATGCTGTGAAAACACAGACCCTCTCTGTAATAATTGTTCTATTTAAAATGAAGGGGGAGCTGAGCTGGGTGATGCCTGCTCTTCCACCTCGCGCTGGGTAACACGAAAGCTGTTGCGACTTTTACCATGGGCAACCACATCTGCATTAATTGTTTACCACAGCCCGGACAGGTCTTTTATTAATATTAATGAGTAACAGGGAACAAAAGGCCCCTTTATTTTTAGCCTACTCTAATTGCGTAGTAATTACTCATCTACAAAACAAATGAGCCGAACTCCATTGCCATAGCAACAGAAACTCCGGCCTCCCACTGTACCACATTAACTGGCTATCACTCCTGTTAATTTAAAATTGAAGCCTTTTGTACAATAACAGACAATATGGGAGGAAAATTAAAACAAAGCCAGGTCTTTGTTTTGCTGCATATTTTAAGTCACCGTAGCGGGAGGGCATTGCTCAAGGGGCACCTTCCCACTGCTGACAGACCTCCACGAATGGATGGATGCTTGGGAGCACAAGGAAGTTATTCAGGGAACAGAAGAGAAATCCGGCACGCAAAATGCTGGTGCCTTCCATGCAGTGATGCTCTCCTGTGGGAGAGCCTGCCCCAGACGCCTGCCCTCTGAGCCAGCCTGCCTAGCCAGCCAGGCACCAGGGCCACATATGAGCCAGGAAGAGCAAGGAGACCTCGGCTGATAATAACAACTGCCCAAAGGAAAACCTGAGATCATCAACTAGGAAAAATGGAGAGAAACTACTGCCCAAAACATGGTGCCTGGGGGAAAGGTGGTGGTACAAGCTCTGCTGTCAGCAGTGAACAGCACAGCCCCTTGGGGAGGATTTGGGCACAGACACTGAGAGAGCTCATGGCACAAAGCTCTGCTTCTCTGTCTCTTTAACTGTCAGGAAATAGCCTTAAAAAGACCCAGCTGTGTGAGTTTATTATTTTTAAATAGCTGAAGTTTATATACCTGCAGACCAATTTTGCATTCTCTGGCAACTACTAATCCACCACGCTCCTCAAGCTAATCGAGAGCCAGATGCACGCGAACATCTGCTGCAAGGAAAACCTCCACTGCTTCTTTTGCAGTTTTCTATTTTGGAAAGGAGAGAGAAAAAAAAAGAACTGTAATTATGTATTTACTTTTAAAGCGTTTGGGGAGAGAATCAGCATAAAAATACTCACAATAATATGTCTGTAAAATGGGCGCCGTGTCCCATTTAGTAGCTGTTCCGCTAATGGGTAACAGCCTGCGACTGCTGCCAGACGGGCGCGTTACCCCTCAGTTCAGCAAGCACTTACACGGTCAGTGATTAAAATGCACGAGATGTGCTCGCGCGCTCAAGTGTCTCATCGCCCGGGAGAGCTCCTCCCGAAGGCCCCATTGCAAACTCCACAATGACTCGTCCTGTGTGGAACGAAGTCTAATTACAATGGCCAAGGGGTCTGTCCCTTTGCTTTTGCCAGGGGGAAAGAAAACAACCATAACTGGCTGCCTCAGGGCCTTGTGGGGCTGCCTGGTGTGGTGCTGTGCACCACTACGGTGCTGTGCATGGTCCTGTGCATCAGCATGGTCCTGTGCACTGGCATGGGCCACCATCCTGCCCATGCCATCACTGCTTGCCGTGTGTTGAGAATGGCAGACAGGCCACTGGGATGAGCTCTGAGTGTTTTCCCATTGAAAATAATTCTCCTGATTGAAAAGACTATTAAAAGTTGGCCGCTAAATTAATTAAAGATTAACTTCCACTGTACTTCAGCCTGCACTTCAGCAATGGTCACTAATTGCACTGGAGATGACATATCAAGTGCATGGGATTTTCTATTACAAAATTATTGATCAAAGCTGATGTATTTTAACCACAATGGACTTCAGCCAGGAGCCCTGTGAAACAATCACTGCTGTGGTCAAGGCCTAACAGAAGCAGCACCAAATTGTTTTAGAGCTACTGAATTTCCTTCTTGGCACTGCAGGGACCTCAGTCCCTCACAGATCAAAACAATAAAAAAGTGACATCCTACAGCAAAATACGACAGACTGTTTTTGCATGTAGACTGAATTCCGGAAAGGACCTGTGTGACCCCCACCCTGGAGCAGCATAGCATGTCTGAACCAAAACAGATACAACTACCCTTTCATTGTTTTCAAAAATTTCGGGTAGTAGTCACATAAGTAATTGCAACACTCGCAAAGAGTCAGTTTTGGCCAGAAATGAGTCCAAAACCACCCACAAAAATGCCAAGTGGCCTCCTCTAGAGCTGTGCTACTGTAACTAGAGGTACCTAGAGGTGTATTCACCCCTTGGGCAGCTGCTCCATGCAGATCCTGGCTGCTGTTATTCCAATTTAACACACGACGTTTGTCTTTGCATCCACCCCTCACCCCAAGCGCCATACAGGGTCCCTCTGCCTTGCCCTCCCTGCCCAGATGCCTGCAATGCTCCCTGGTGTGAGGTGCCTCTGCCATGAAGATAAGCAAAAGATATAATCTGATGCAGCCATTAATTTTCCGATGCATCAGCCACCAGGCTCTGTCACATAATTACCGGCGGTTCCAGCGGAGTGAGAAATTCCAGCCCACTTGATGCTCCCAAGTGGTCCACTTGTTAGGTGAGATTACATAGCTCAGATTAAACTTTATGTACTTTTATTATATCGTAGAATAAAAAAGGCAGAGCAGTTCCATCAGAGCCATTGTGCCACAAGGGACTCCTTTCAATGGGCTGCATAAACCTCAAATTGGTTCATCACTGGCTCTGCAAAACTCTCCTCCTTCTCACCTTTCTGTGAGCCAGTGGTGGCTTCTCTCCCTCCATACACATGGACCAACCGTTGTCCCACTTTTTACGGCCTCAATTTGCTAACGCTATGGGTGCCTAATGACAAGATTAAATTTTTAGAGCACCTTCTTTAAGTGTAAGACAAGGCTTCCTAAACCCCATGCAATTTGTCGCTCCACTGACTTTCAGATACACTCCTCACTTCATCATCCGCCTGGCGCATGATGAACAGTGGGAGCCCCCATCTCCCTGGCAGCTTGAGATCTAAGGGGGAAATTATTCCCCCTGCCTGGATGCACAAGTGTTTCAGCAATAAGAGAAGTAAAAGGGGTGGCTCAGGCTGCCTTGCACATGCTTGCATTGAGTCAGCCCCATCTACGCAGTTGTTTGGTTGATTTACTTTATGTTCTATTAGAGGTAAGGAGCAGATAAGAATCCTTAATTACATTTCAAAAGCCCATTCTGGGTATTTTATTTCCTCTGCATGTGCTGGCTGGAGAGAGTGCACTACAGACTGCCTTGGGCACCCCCCGCAGAGCAGGGCGATGCCCCAGCTCAGCAATTAGGGACACGGGGAGGAGGGAAGGTGGGACCCTGCCACCAGACAGTATCTATTTGACTCCTGGAAGGATGTTTTCTGACAAGCAACAAACCAACCAAATAATAACCAAATGCCTAACTCATGCTCTAAACCACCACCTGTTCCATTTACCAACTGCACTTTCAGCTGTGAAAGAACTTCAAAAGCTTATCATGGAAACCTGGGCCCAAGAAACAAAGACACTTGCTGGCTCAATAGCAGAGGATGAACTCGCCTCGAACCCCTCGTGTTGATACTTATGAAATGTTAAATCTTCATTTAAAACATGTTCCCTTAAGCTAGGTGACATGGCAATGAGTACGACCCACCACTAGCTCAGAGGATCTGTTGCATAACAAGATTTAAGGTTTATGACCTCAAAACAATTGCTTCGTGTCTCAGGACAGTCTGCAGGAAGCTGCTTCACACACATGGTATTATTTAGATACCCAAATGGAGTGATTTGTGTTTGGCACATCTGTTCTACGGCTGCCAACAAATGGTTCTATGGGCTAATATGGACAAGTAACAGGCTGATGAAGAAACCATGATTGTAAAATGATTAAAAAAATACCTTAAGTTTTTTTTAATACAAAACAAAAATAAGAGACTATCGTTTAGAGTCAGCATTTTGATTCCTAGGGGGTTTAATTTGAAAAATAAATGATAAATATGGTGAATTTACGGTCAGCGTAACAGCATGTGCGGGTTCTTGTACAGAGGGTGTAGGCTGCCTACAGCCGGCTCCGATTTAAATGTCCAGATAATGGGATTTAACAAATAGGGTGCTATGGATCCAAGCCATTAGCAGCTCTCTGCTGTATCAATAGCCCTACGCTTTAAATCAGACCAAGGCTATACTTTTAACTGCCACGCTAGTTCACGTTGATGAGACCTATAATATCAACTTGACAATGCATGTTCTACAACTACATCTACTGCTACCAGTACGACTACTACAGTGCATGCATTTAGTTCAGTCCCACAGATACATACACTCTAAGAACAGGCAAGGGGAGATGTGAAATGTTTTACGGGACAACAGGTGTTTTGTTTTTTAAGTAAGGGAAATTAATAAAAACATCAAAAGAAAGAAAGTGTACAAAAAATAGAGACATTTCTCAAGAGTTGATATGAGTCGTTTCTTGAACCATTTCGTCCGAACAAGCAAAAAACATGCAACCAGCTGCTACTAACAAGAAGCTGGACACTGAGAGAGGATTAATAGGTGTGGACAAACCTTCCCGCTGAGAGCGCTCAGAAGAGTGTTTGAGAGGAGGTGTGCACGTCCGAGTGTAAGAGAGGCCGGAAAGTATGCCTCAGAGACACCCTCTCTCACAGCAGCCCCAACCAAGCAAGAGAGAAAACAACAAAACATAACTGCTCACACTCACCATCAAGGTCAGTAGCTCACGTTACGAGATTTGTTATAGCTGGCAAGTGTAAAGTACAGTAAGGGGTTGTCGGGGCACAGGGCTCAAAGGCAGCACTTGGCAAGCCGTGACTGGTGCCCAAAATCCAGGTGGGAGTGTGTGGTGGGAGCAGCCAGTGGCACTGCAGCACTGCTGTCCCACCATGCTGCCCTGCCGCCGGCCATCTCACCGTGCCCCTGGCAGCCTGTGTTGCTCACCCGGGGACATGGGCACGGCTCCTCCCGGCACCGAGCAGTGGGAACTGGGAGGGATTATGGGCGGCCTTATGGGTTTTGTCTCCAGTCCTCAGGGAGGAATGGTTGGTGGTAACTGGAAAAAAAATCTCAGGCTTGTCAATGAACCAAAGAGGAAGGAACGAAAACCCTCTCCTGCCAAATTTTCCTCATCTCGCTCTCCTAACAAATGAATCCCTCCTATGTCAAATGCAAGATAAAAATGTGCCCCCCTCATGATTGGTATTTAAAAAAAACCCATTTATATGACAAAAATGTTTTACACGTAAAATATGTCAGGTGGATTCAAAAGAAATGTGACATTGATAGTGAAGTTGTCTAGGAGGAGTTTGCAGCATTCAGACTCTCAAGTTTGCTCATTTTCTGTGGCCCAGGTCCCAATTCATTAAAAAAAATATAAGAATGGATGAGGTTGTCAAAACCAGCTGAGGGGTTCATCAGCACAGTCCCACCCGTTATGAAGGGATGTGGCCAAACCCCTCTGTCTGCTCAAGGCACCTCAGCTATCACGTCATCACTGGGCTGCCAACTGGGCCAGTGGTTTCTAAGGAGCAGCATTGCTGCACCCACCCTGCTGGCACACGGGTGGTTAAGCCAGGCCTGGATTTGCCTGTGGCACTGAACATGAACAGGGGGAGATAACCCTTCCTGCTGGTTGTAGGAGAGAGCTGTTGTGACAGGAAAGTAACTCATTCTTCTAGCAGTGGTGACTGCATTCTCAGATGCTGCAATAGGTAAAGAAGGGGCAAGGGCAGGGAAGACCAGGGAGTGCAGAACCAGGGCTGAGTGCTGGTAACTGTCCCTGGGCAGGCTACTTTTGCTGGCTAAGGACCATGCAGGTTCCCTAAGAGGAGGAACATCACCCCAGAGAGAAGCTGAGGTGTTTGGTGTCCACATACCACAGCCCAGGGGGTGGAAGGGACATGGCTGCAGCCTCCTTGGAAGATCAAGATGAACACATGAATGTGGATGCTCTGGGTGCGTGCTCAGCCCCACCGATGGGCACCAGCACCTGGGCTGAGCTCCAGTACCACAGAGCCACTGCACTGGCAGTGGTGCCAAGGAGGTGGGGAAGAGCCAGAAAGATGAGGCTGGAGAGCAGAGGAGGGCAATTTGGAGTGAGATGGTGGGGCCGGAGTGCTGGAGAAGGGGCAGCAGTGATGGGGATGTCTCTGGCAGCCTCTGGGCAGAGCACTCACCGGCAAGCAGAGCAGGGTGGGATGCACCTGCCCTGGTGTTTTCCAGCTCTTTTACTGGCAGAAAGGGGCTGGTAAGGGCCAGCCATGCTGTGCCCCATGCTCCGGGGTTAGGCATGCAGGAAGGAGGGCCGTGCAGATTCGCGAAGAAAAAAGAAAAACCAAACTGCCAAGACAAGTGGGGAAAAAGAACCCCAACCATTTTTCTTGTAATGAATCGGGCCCATACACTGTAGTGTAAGATCGATCGCACTCCATCGCTCCTGAATACAATTCACTACCATTGCTGGATGGATGTGGAGAACCCAGGATGTCCCTTCCAAAAACCATCTTGGGATGGAAATGACTCTACATAAAGCACCCAGAGCACGTCTTGCTGCAAATGGGAGCAGCCGCCGGGCCAGTGGCAAACCCACTGTCCTCCTTGGGATCTCGGGGTTGGGAGGCTGTGGGGCTCTTTTGATTCTGATTGGGGTTTTGCCAGTTTTGTGCACACAGGCAATTTTGAGTCTTGAAAGACATTTCCAAACACCATACTGCTCTTTAAACTTGCCAGAAAGGGTGTTGTTAATTTAGGGTTTGATTTAGTTTTGTATTGCAAGTTCAAACAAAAAAAACCAAAACCAAAACAAAACCAAACAACGAAAACTAAACCAAACAGAAAACAAAACAGGAAACCCAACAAAAGTAAAACCAAAAACCACTCAAATTAAAGACAAATGATTTTTCAGGCACAGAATTGATCAATGCTCAGTTCAATTGTAATGGGCACCAAAAAGCACACTGATTAAAAAAAATAATAATAGTCAGGGAAGCAATGTTAATCCAGCCAAACCCTCTGTGCCTTGCTAAGGGGCAACTCACCAGGTCTGTTTGCACGTAAAACAAAACCTGAAGGGCAAAACATGAGGAAGAGGCACAAACAATGAAGTCTGTTTTCCCGAAATCATACGCAAAAATCAAGCTTTTTTTTTTTTTTTCTTTAAATTTGTTTCCCCACCCCCCTCTCCACAAAGGGGCGGCAGGAAAAGCCGGGAGATGGGGAATCCCCACAACCAGTCTGGCAAGTCACCCCTTAGGCGCTCTCTACATGCCACAAGATGAAACTGGTACAGATAATCCTTTGTAGCCTGCAAGCAGTGCCAGTTTGCATGGAACGGAGTTCTCCTGGTGTCTTGCTTTGGCCTCCATGGCATCAGGCTCGCACTAGAGACACGTATGGGCCTGTGCCCACCTCCTAAACCCTCATGCAGAAGTTTGGTCGGGGCTTTTCGGGAAAAGCCTGGTAAACATCACTGGCATGGCCAGAAAAGCCACCAAGAAACCTCCACTTCAGGACCGTGCCATGAGTGAGCTGGGAAGCTTCTGCCATCGCCACATCCTCTGCTCCTGTGTCGCTGGTGAGCGGGGCCTGGCGGGGGGCTGGGAGCTGGGAAGGCTGTGCGGCACCAGCGGCAGCTCTGTCCTGGCTGGAGCGGTGGCGGGCGCTGCCAGCAGCTCACTGATGGCTGTGCTGAACAGTTAATTACCTGAGCAAAGCACTAATCCACATGTTGAGCTAAATTTAAAACCTAAGGCAATATCAGTAATTGGCAACGATTTATTTCCCTTAAGGGGAAAAAAAAGGAAGTTTTTCAGAAGGACAGAAGAAAAGCTTTGGCATTCCTCATGGAAACAGGCTGGGGTTCGAAGATGGCCAATTGCCAGCCACACTTCAGTACCAACTGCACCAGCAGAAGATGTCGTCCCCAGGGGGACGCGTCCCCTCCCCGTGGGATGTCCCAAAGACTGACCCTTGTGCTGGCCATGGCAGAGAGGGCAGCAGCAGCTCTGGGCATGGCGGGAGCGCCTGGGGCTGCTGCCGCCGCCTCAACCCAACACTGGCTTTCCGTGAGAAATGAAAACTTTTTTTCAAAACTACAGACTAATCTCTTTAGGGTGTCCTCTGTAACCTTGAATTTAAACAAAAGAAACAAAGAAACAAACATAATAAAGGAATAAAGAAATAAACAAATCAGAATATCTACCCTGGTTTTGGCAGTTCTTATGCCAATCTCCTGCAAGGTGCTCCAGGCCCCATGGCCTCTGTTTTTAGTTTGGGTTTGGTTTGGGATCATTTACTTTTCATATAAAATATTTCTCCTTTTTTTTTTTTTTTGGATCATTTGTTCTCAGGTCCCCAGGATAGGTGTGAGGAAAATCAGAGAAATGATGGAGAGCTGCAGCCACACAGAATACCGACAGAGCTTTTACCTGACCCTGCACTCTGAGGGTTTGCTCTTCCACGGGCCCCCCTACCTGATCCTCTTGCTGCCGCCACGGCTGCCGCTGCTACTGGTCCATAAGCCGCTGCCGGAAAACCTGGCCATGGAGAAAAGGAGAAGGGTAAAGAAAGAAGCCAGCAGGTACCATGAGTCTCTGCGGGGTGGCTGCCAAGGTCACCATTCCAGCTCTCCATGCCATCAACAGGCACTGAGGTTAAAAAGAGCCAAGCCCTCGCCAGGTGCCCACCGCCGGTGGTCTCTCTGCTGGCACAATAGTGGCCAAGTCCCCTCCGCAGAACAGGGAGGTGGCCATGGCGCGCCATGAGAGCCGAGGTGCCGGGGTGGGCGGCACAGCCTGCAGTGCTCAGCTTATGTCTCTGTCCTCCCTAATGGCTGGGGTCAGGCCACCTTGCAAAAACATTGAGGGAATTCTCTTCTTTGCTTATTTGCAAGTGATAATAACGTGCTGATCTACAGAGAGAGCAGTAATGAAAAATATGAGGAGGTCCTCATGTTGAGATCACAGATTTGCTGGGATCAAGCAGAAAAAATTCACTGGAATGTAATTTTAAAAAGAAAGTAAGTAAGAAAAAAAAAGCTCTTGAAAGCAAAACAGCCACAGATCAAGGAGCTCTAAGACATAGACCCTGCTACAGGGGACTGAGCCCTTCCAGATGAATGAAGTGCTGCTAGCAAGATTGCAGACTTAGTTTCTTAATTAATATTCAGGAACATCTTCCAGAGGCTCTATGTATTTAAATCTATGTATTTTGAGAGGGCAACGGCAGGGTCCAGGTGATCTGCAAGAACTCCAAACCCCCTTGCTGCAAAGTCAACAAACCCCTTGGAGGTTCCTGGTCTCTGGGGAGCTCCCACTGTTCCTGGTGCCTGGCAGGACAACCCCAGGTGATAAGTCACCACTGTGGGACCTGCTCCTTGAGCAGGCTCCAGGACTTTGATCGCAGCTGCTTTGCAATGCTGAAGAACCCCAGAAAAACAACTGAGGCAACAGAAAAAAAGAGAACAGCGAGCTGGAGAGACAGCGAGAGTGAGGCCCAGAGAGATCAGCAGACTACAAGCCCTGCTACCTCTAGCGCTATTGTCTCATCTACCAGGGGGAAAGGAGCAGAGAACAACTAGGCTAGAGTGACTTGAAGCTACTTAGAACATCAATTAAAAAAAGACATACTTGCATTTAAATATGGTAATAGGGCTGTTGGGGGAAAAAACAAATAAATATATATATATATAGGTAAATGTATGCAGAGCTACCCCAGGCTGCTGCCTGCAGCTGCTCCCCACACGCAGAGCACACATGACGCACAGCAAACCCTGCTCCCGAACACCGATGTGAATCTGTTTGGGTTTATTATGTTGATGAACTCCTACCATCCCTGTGGAGTGGGATGCAGGAGGAAGTGCATCCAGACTGAGGGATAGTAACAACCAAACACCCAAGTGCTGAATTCCCTTTTGCTCATGATGGAGCAATTGGCCCTGGATGGGTCCCCTGACATACACTGAGGGGTGAGAAGTGTTAGAATCAAACCTCTAAACAGCAGGGAAAGCATCTGCAGAAAGACTGAGGCTCTGGAGCTTTGCTTCCATGCCAAACCATGCCCAGGAAAAACCCCAAGCCATCCTGCTGTCGGTGAGGAGGGAGCATAGCTGGCACAGCCACTACAGAATCTCCTTCTCTGCTCTCTGCCCACCACAGGGCACATCCTGTGCAGTGCACTCAGCGTTCCCATGGCAAGCCCAGGACCAGCTGGCCAACAGCAGATCTCTCATTTGGAGGCTCCTGGGGCTCCCTAAACCTCCCATAAGGGATCAGAGAAGCTGTGGATTTTCCACAGAATGAAACGCCTCTGCCAAAACCAATCAAATACCCTTCAAATCACCAAGCATCTCCTGAAAACAGCATAAAAAGCAGGGCTGGAAAGTTTGTTTCACTTGTTCAACTGCCAGGGACACTCAGTATCTATTTGAAATACAGGACAGAGAGTTTTGCCGTGCAAAAGAAGAACAGAATAACAAGGGTGGAGAAGGCACTCCACAGAAAGAGCATGAACAAAGGATCTATTATTGCATTCCAGTGGACAGATGTGTGAAAAATTAATCCCTCCACCCCCAATGAAATCCATTATCCCTGTCCTGAGATAAAAGCATCTGTGCGACATGGCACTCCGAACAACTCAAGTGTGATGGGCTGCGTGCACCGTGCCCGGGCAGAGCTGGAGTGGCAGCGGCCGCACGGCCCTTAATGGCTGCAGAATCAGGAGATGGAAACAAGGACTGACCGATTACCAAGACTGGCCAAAGCCTGCTTACCAACACCTGGAGGACCCCTGAGCCAACCCGACCTCCTGAAAGTCATAAATCCCCTCACACTGACATGACAACTGCAGGCACTGCATTCATCGGCCTGGCTGGCTGAGGAGAGATTCCCCCATCCCTGTGCCGCTGAGCGCGGTGACGCCATGCAACGCCTCACAACCGCACTCACTGATGTGGTTCTTTGCTCCCGAACCTCCTGGCTGCGACCAGCAGCTGATGCTATCCCCGTGGCACAGAAGGGGTAAAATGAGGCACAAAGAAGCAAAATGACTTAAAAAAGACAGCTGCAGACAGCCAAGGGTGCAGCCAGGCTCTTGCAGGTTCTGGTTTCAAGATCCAGTACTAATCTCTGCGATTCCCCTCGTGCCAGCCCTGTAGCATTATATAAGCACTTTGATCCCACTGTATTATTCCCTCCCATTGTTTATAAACTTCTACACCAGTAAAGGCTTCAAGCAATAGCACTAGTGACAGTACAACTAATACTGAACCTCATTTGTGTACTGTGAGAAACTTCTGCCTCTCCCTGCATCATCACAGCACTTCACTAAAACTGGAGAGCTGAGGGATGTACAGCACTTTGGTGAAGAGGATAACACGAACAAGCGCTTTTGCTGGTTTACAGAAGGAACCTGCTCATCCATGGAGCCTCTTGCTGGTGCCCCAAAGCATTAGGATGCATTGGTGAGGCTGCATACCTGCACACAGTCCCCTCCCCAGCATCTTAAACAGGGGAAATGCAGCCACCCAATCCCAGCAGCACCTTCCCCAGCAGTGGATGGGATCCATCCCACCCTATTGATGGGGACACCCTGAAGGTCCTGAGCAGGAAGCAAGATTTGTTAGCCAGCAGAGCCCAGCATGTGATGTGCCAGTACTGCTGTCTGGCCTGAGCAATGCCTGGGATCTGCAGGATTCTCTGGGAGATAAGAGCAGTGGCTTTGGGGATGCAGGATTGCTGCACATGGGGGGACCCCAGGAGTCACGGAGAGCTGTGAGCTATCAGCAGGGTCTTTGCAGCTTGTAGCCAGTGGCTGTGGGGCTCGGGTACTCCAGGTTCATTTTTAACAGGCAGCTTGGAGGTAACTGGGTGCCAGGAATAGATACTCAGACCAGAGTGCCTTGTAGTCAAGGGGAGCATTGACAGCAGTGTGCTCAGGATCCCCTTCCCAGGGATGATCCCACTGCCCAGCACACAGGGAATGCAGCCGAGCCAGCTCAGCTCCCTCTGAGCCCTTTGCTCTCTGAAGTCAACTGGAAAATGAAAAGGGATGGGGCAAGAGATCAATTCATTCCTTGTGTTTGATTAAGGCGCTCTGATTCCTGCCAAAAACGATCCCTGTCCTTTGTGTATTCACTGCTTATAACTGCTGAAAGAAAACAAGATACCAAAGCTGTTCAAAAGGACAAAAGTGCCCACTTTAGGCATGGCAATTAGAAGATATTTACAGTAACTGTTTTGAGATGGGCTCTCACACTGTCCAGGAAAGCCCTGAGGATTCACATCAATTTCATGCTCTCTTATTGCTCTGAATGAGCTAAAGCCAGTATTTGGAGTTCAATTTTTCACAGATAAATTTTTCTGCTCCCTGCATCAATAGTTTCACTTTAAATATGAAGCAGCCTCCTATGAGGGAAGATGGACATGTCTGGTTTTAAATGCTTTGCCCTAAGGTCACAGATTTACTCCACGGCTGGCTGCAAGCAACTGCCTCCTCCAGGGCACACCTAAGTCTGGAAACCGGGTGAGTGAGGGGTGTCATCCGTCCGGGGCTGGATCTGGGCAGGCAGTGCCCGGCCCCGTTGTCCCGCACTCAGCATTACCAAGTAGAAAACGCCGGCAGCGCAGGATTTAGTGGATCTTCCAGTGGCTTTGTGAACAAATCTGGCGAGAGCTACGCTGCCAGTTCTTACGGGGGGGCTTGTGGGGCTCAAGGGCTCCTGGTGAAGAGCACACTACCTCCACAGGTCTCTGCCCTGCCCCATCTCCCACCCTGGTGGGACTGTTTTCTTCTCAATGCCCTGATCCCTCCTTTACCCCAGCCTGAAGCTGGCTACAGGGCAACCAGGAATGAGTGAAAACCACAAGAACCAATTTACACACCCTTCCTTCACATGTGCTGCTGGGACTCCCTCACCTGCAGCTCTGGCTTGCCTCTGAGAAATCACTGTTCAGTCCCTGAAGACCCCAAATATCTTGCATCCCCCAAAACACACAACCCTATCCTCTACAAACAGCCTGACAATAGGAAGCAAACTGAAGTCTCAAAGATCATGAGTTTAGCTCTTGCATCAAAAAATACCATGCAAAAATTTTTCTCTGCTTCTAACAGCTAAAGCACTTGGGGCACACAAGGTCATATGATTAGACTAGCAACAAGCACATGGATTTAAAACAAGAATACAACCAGAAGCTGAGATGCTCAAATAGTCACTTGACTCCAGCACTGACTTCAGAAAATAACCAAAATTATGGGATGTGCACAGAGTAAAGTAAAAGCCACCATAAAACTGCATCTAGTGAGCAAAATCCTCCCTCTCTGCTTCCAGACTTTTTGGAGTATTTGCACACCCCAGCAGAAGAGCTGCACCCTGTGTCTCTGCACAGGGATTTTCAGGGGCCCTGCACACGAGGCGGGTCGAGCTCCACAACTCTTTCCCCCCAAAGGCCTTGGCCTCTCTCACAGATGGTGCTCCCCAGAGCGCTGCTTTGAGCACTGCTCACCAAGGAGGTTCACTTGATCTCCTGGGGAAAAAGTCTGAAAACATAAAATCATCTGCAGGTTGAGCGGGGAAAGCAGAGGGAGAAACTGATACCCTCTTTTCAAACACGGTTACCAGCGGCTTTGATCAGCACAGAAAAGCTTTGTGAGGCTCACAGCTGTCATTTCAAATGGGTTCTCGCTTGCATTATTCTTTCCATTAGGCAGCGTTATCCTCTTTGTAGGATCTTTAGGCTTCATTTCAAAAGTATCAGAGACTCAAAACCATGAAGCAGAAGAACCTGGTAGCTTTTTTTTTTTTTTTGAAGGCAGGCAGGCGTGGGTCCAATTTACTGGACAAAAATGTAGTCTTTAATGGTGAGCACGCACAAGGGAAAGCTCCATCCCAAAACAATCCCTTTATGTTTAAAACCTTCATTTTCCAGGCCCTTCTGTCTCAGACTCCCCTTTCCTTTCTACAAGGAAACAAAAATGAGAAATAAAAAAAATCCTGCTACCATTTAAAGCTTTAGATTAACAACTAAACATTCAATATTTAGTGAACAATATATGCCCAGATAAATAAAATTTAGTCCAGAATTGATGAAAGATTTGGATTCTACCAAATCATCCACAATTCATTATCAAGGTGTAGTAAGGATTAACTCTCTGGGATATGATCGAAGACTCTACAAAACCTCTCCCAAAGTCCATAGGAAGCAAGGAAGGAGACAACTACAAGCCCCACCTTAAACATCTTCTGTTTCCCACCAGTTTGTCCCTGGTTTGTCTTTAAAGTGGGGAGCAACAGCACTCAGCAGGGCTCGAGCAAGGTGCAGAGCAGACCTCCATGGAAATAGGAGAATTTCCTAAGCTTTTGATCAATTCTATTAACACCTCTCCAAGCCTGCTCAGAATCCTTTATTGTGACAGCCCCATTAAGTGTTTCCCTTTGTCTTTATATGCTGTGTTACATCAAGCTTATTAAAATCTATTTCACCGGGTCAGAAAATTAGCGAACTTCAGATCCAGCACATCATGCATAATGGAACCCTCATTAAGCAGTCCACTGCGTGATTCAAGGCACAGTCATCTGCTGCTTAAAATGTACGGTGCATGGCCAGGCTCGGTGCGGTTCCCCACATCAGGCGCCCGGAACGCGCTTCACACCGGACGCCTGTTTGCAGATGGATGTTATTATGGACAAATATTTCTGCTTCGGAATTTCAACAGAACAATAAACTCCAAATATAGTTAATTTAAAACTTGGCACTTCCACTTTATGTACAGTAAACGACCCATTTTTCAGCTGTTTACCACTCTCAGGCCATGGTTTTTAAAATGAGAATGATGCACTTTTGCCCAGTAATTACTTTATGCATCAGTGAGACAAAGCTTTTGTTTGTCTCCAAATTATCATTCTGTGTCGTTTTGAGTGCAATAACCCTTTCACAGTTATTTCACCACACAGAAAACTGGGAAACTTCTCAAAGGCAAACAGTTTATTCTAATAAAACTATTTAAAGAAAAAATGCAAACCAAAGAGCAAAAGCTGGTAACTGCTTAAGGAATTTTTACTGTACTTAAAACCTGTTCCTATCCTGTAGCAGCTTCAAGGCACCCACTGTACTTCCCAAATATGTTCTAGGAAAACTCTACCTCCCACCATCCAATACTCTAACTCATAATTTAATGTGGATTCTCCCTAATTTAGTAATTGGTGAAACACAGAGAATTACGAGCTTTAAGGGAGCACAGCTGATGTGGATGAAAGAGAATCTCAACCAAATCATCCCTTAAAAGCCAGTAATTCTGTTCAGTACCAAGCTGACTGCTCCGATGGAAGCGTTGCTCATTTTAAAGCCCAAAGCCAAATGTTTACACTCTGTTTTTAACAAACAAAGTAAGTATAAAACGAGGCGATCTCTGCAGGGGGAGGAATACCTGGGAGCTCACCGTACCCGAGCTGTCACGCAGCAGACACTCTGAATTTCAGTCACCTGCTGCTGAATGAACAAGGGCAGGTTAGATGGAACCACATTAAGGCGTACATTTAAAGTTCAGCAAAGTGGCACTGATTTGCTTCAAGCCTCATTGCAGTTGCTTCGATGGTATAAAAATGAGCTATTTGGTTAAACTGCTTGCTTAAATTTTTATGAATGATCTAAACTATCTGGATAAGTATTATTAAAAGACAGATCCGTGATGATTAACAAAGAACTCGTGTCTGGAGGCTGAAGCTGGAGAAATTCAACACAGAAGAGAGGCAACCATGTGAAAGAGAGGATAATTAATTAGAGGACAAGGTTATTGGAGGGCAGGAAACTCTTCACAACCTCCCGTGTCGAGGCTGGAGTGAAGAAGTCTCCCCTCTCCGTGAGATGCTGCAACTCATCAAGCACAACAGCCATTGCTGCCTGAGATGGGGAACTTCCCACTGCTGTGCTGCTGGAGCTGTCCCTGGGCATTTAATAATCCATGCTACAAAAAAGGTCAAAGGAGAGGATGGTGATGCCAAGCCCAGAAACCTTTAGGGCATCTCTGCAGTGACTACATATTGCTGCTTCTGGGCAAAGGAGAAGTTGGAAGCTACTGAATCATCAGCTTGAAATCCTCCTGCAAAATACGACTGGAAAACATTCACATTTAAATGCTTCTGTGCTTTAAGGAGGCTAATCTCTTCAAACTCTTTGCAACCCCCAGCTCCCCATTTTTAACATCTTTTCAGTTAAAACTGGTACCTACAGAGGCACAAGACATAAGCAGGCCAGTTGTCATGCTCCAGCTGACCCAGACACAGAGAGCTCCTTACTGCAGGACTGGAGTTACCAGACCATGTTCTTCTTTCTATAGGGTTATCCAAGTTTTATCCCATACGTGTGTTTGTGTTATGCCTCTTTACTCTTGTGACTAATTGTTCTCATTACAGTTCCCAGCCACTGCAGCTGAGGACTGTTTGCAGCAGAACCTATTGCTCAGGAGCTCTGCTGCTGCAGGATCACCCCAAAACGCAAAGAACTCCTGAGAGACTGGCAGGTTTGGGTTGTTTTATGTTCCCCATCCCTTTAAGATCTCTCATTTTCAGGGCAATCACCCTGAAGTTTTAAAGCCTGTCTCAAACTCCACCCATGGATCAGTGAGCAGCTGAGAACAGGACAGTCAGCATTTAAGTTCAGCGTTCAAGATGTTCTTAATGCTCAAGCAGTTATTAAAGGTATTGCTACAGAAAAACCCAATGAAGGACCTAGGCAGTTTTGGTCCTCAGCCAGAGATGCTCTTTGGGCACCTTAAGAGCAGCCTCACTCACTCAGAGGGGACAGGGCAGACAAAGCGGGACAGGCAGCATTTCTACTGGCTACGTTCTGCTGCCACTGAAACTGGTGGGAGCTGGACCACCAACTCAGATAACACCTTATCTCTTGAAAACATCACTTTAAAATTAATACCCAGGAGTTTATTTTAAGGGTTGGGGAAAATGAGAAGCAAAAAAGGAATTCTACTCAATTATCTGCAACACTGAAAAAATTAATCTTTTTTTAGAAAAAAAAAATGTGCCCAAGAGGCAAAGGGGCTTCAGCTCTGCTTGGGTACCAATTTTTTCCGGCATCAAAACAAAATCTACTGTCATCTAAGCAGAACTTCCAACCTGCTGGCTGGAAATTTATGGGCCTTGCTGCATTAATTTCTCAGTTTGCAGTCTGCAGTTCCAGCTGCTCCTCATTCCGGGGGTGCACCTGCAAAATGAAAAGTCCCACCAGCCTGCCCGCCACCAGCAAAAGAAACTCCAAATCTTAATTTAAACCAGGTCCAGACTACAGTCTTTCTTCCCACTGATGGAGGCTGAAACAGAGAGGTTTGAAGAGAGGTAATTATGGTGGTTCTAGCAGATTTCCCAAGTACTTTGTAAATCATTTTACGCCATGCAGATACAGGAATGTGGTTTAGGTGAAAAAAAGCATGCAGTGCAAGGGTGATTATAGCAGATTTTAAGCAGTTAAGAAAGGGTTAGACAAAAGAGTGAGGAACGTTTCCCAGCTTCATTCTGCATCTCTTACTGTTACAAGGCTTAACTAACTAAACAGACAATTTAAAATATATTTTGTATTTTCTCCTCCTGTTCTGCAGATGCCAGCAGTTTCTCCTTATTAAGTTTGATTATTAAAGTATCATGGCCAAAGTTTACTCCCATTACTAAATGTTATACAATTCTTGGACTCATCTAACAGTGTCTAACAGAATTTACTCTTATTAATAGTAATGATTTGTTACCCCCTATCAGTGAAGAAGCCATGTGTAGGCAGCATCTCCACTTTAAAATGGCTTTACATCAGCAGAGTAGGTAGTTGGGTGCTTGTGCCCAAGGGAATGCGGCTCAGGGTTGTTGCAGTACCACTCACATCATGGTGGGAGACAGACCTTGGCTGATTCCAGTGACAGAGCCACAGCCCAGTCCTCTGTGGGGATCTGGCTTATGCTCCTGATGAGCTGAACAGACCAACTCCCAGACCTTGCCAGACCACACTCCACACGGTAAAGCTGCAGCTCCTGAGTGTGGCCATTGCTCTGTGCCACTGCACCTTTCTACAGAAGAAACCTTCAGCTTGGCAGATGTTGAAGCTACAAGAACACTCTTCCTCCCATTCCCGCTGCACTGCCCTGAAGAGGTTATGAACAAGGGCAAGACAGACCTGCAGGAACAACATCACTTGCAGCCTCCTAATATTGCTGGATGTCCTGAAGAAAAGACACAGGAACTTCCTTACCTCACCTCCTCCTCTCAGACACTATGAAAGAGAGGCCTTACACATGTCATTATTATAATAATTACCCTTCTCTTTGATACCAGCTCCTTTTCCTGACCCAGAAAACAACCATCAGACCCTACAAGGCAAGCATCACAAATAACTTTTACACAAGAATACCTTCCTGCCCAGCACTGGCAGTCAACAAGTGGGACAGTTTGTGGATGGTATGAGGAAAGAAACAAATTTAAGCTCCATAGATTAACAGAAGGTTGCTTATAAATGCTCTCATAATAATGAAAAACATCAGTTTAGACTTTGAACTGATCTCACGTTGCGTTTTCACAGCAGCAGGCACTGCAGGAGCATGACCCACTGGGCTCTGCAGACTGTAGAGTGCTGTTATCAACAAGCAAGTGTATTTCCCTGAACTCTGCAAAGTTCGTTAAAATATTTGTTTTTCCCACCTCTCCCCATATACAAACTTTTTAATAAGCTTTAACAAACATGCAAGCAAACAAACCCTTAATTAAAAAAAAAAATTAAATTCCTGAGCTGAAGGTTTCTAAGTAACTTTGACAAGCCCCAGACATCCAGGTACTGATGAGAGAAAGCATAACTGAGACAAACAAGGTGACAGCAATATCCCCGTCCCACCGTGGGCCCTGTACTAAGAGCACCAGCTGCCCCCAGCCAGCACTTCACCACCACCACAACATGACCTGATCTTCCTTCCCATTCCCACACAGCAGAAACCAGAGTCCTGTACCTTAGTGCTGCAGAGTTTGCAACAAGGGTTTCTAAAACACTTGTGGCCTCGCTGCTGCATCCCCTGGTGCAGGGCGGGGCAGGGGAACCAGGCTGCTGGGAACCCTGTGATTTCACACGCAGTCACTCCTCTCCCCCAGCTACAAGAGCATTGTCGTCTTTTCTGGCTTTTAATTTTTGCTGTACGCACACCTTGTATGTAACCATTCACCTGCAGGTTCTTCAAGCACTGGGTCACACACTCGGAGTGATGGTTGTTTTATTCTTTTATTAAGTTGTCATTGGTACTGGTTATTTGGTGCGTCCAAACCGAAATATTAAAACTGCAAGCTAAGAGAGCAGCAACACAGCGTATCCGTTGTAAACAATTTATTATTATTTTCTACCTCAGTTACTTACAGGAAAAAAGTCATAAAAAAAAGAAAAAAAAAAGAAAAAAGAAAAAAAAAAGAAAAGCACAGATGGACTATTTACAAAAAATGAGAAAATTCACAATAGCCAAAATGTTTGCAAATCATGCACACTAAGACAAGTTCACAAAAGCAAAGCAATTCATAGCAAAAAAACCCAAACAAAATAATAAGAAGCCATACAGATTAAAAAAAAGCTATTGCCTGCAGAAAAGTAAAAAGAAAACTAACTGATTATTACATCAAGCATCTTTAATGAAATGAACAGCACAGCCTTGTATCGTAGAGCCTTTGACACTGACATTTTAAACAAGTGGATTAACAAACATTAAAATGCATTACAGTTCTACTGTAAGCATGCGGTTTACTTCTCACAAACTTATGCAGCGGGTAGAAACACTTAAAGGACAAGAGAATTTAAATAGGATTTGTGTTTTCTACCCCAAAAAATCCAGAATCTGGTCTTTTTAGAAAGCAGTCCAATGGAAGGAGGCGTCACCACGCAGGCTGGCGGCTCTCCTGCAGTGCGGGTGGAGGTTAGAGGGGGAAGCAAGCGGGAGAAAGCGGGGCCCTTGGCCACCACTCGCCTCCCTCGCCCGTCATGATTCGCAAGCAAAGTCTGGAAGCAGAAGCGCCTGTGCAGAGCCCACGTGAGCATCGCCATGGCGAGGCTGGGGGTTAGTGGCAAGGGCGGGGGGGGGGGGGGGGGCGGGGGTCCACGCCATGGGGGTTCCAGCCGGCCCTT